>JANRMT010062835.1:73313002-73338620 GCA_026402145.1 Polypterus bichir lapradei
TATATATATATATATATATATATATTATTTAAAGGATTGACAAATTGACAAAATTACTTGCAAAACAGTCTGTGACTTATTTTGAGAAACCTGCGCATTTCATATGTGTCACGATTAAGTCAATTTTTAAATAAAATTAAAAAAAAAAAAAAAACATTTTTTTTACAAGCTTATTTTTATCAGACCTGCGAGTCCTGTGCAACCCCCAGCATAAAATATTAGCATGTATACAATATTAAATCAAGGTTAACTTTAATTAACTTTGCCAGCAAGGTGGCAAGGAAAACACTTACAGCATAAGATGCAATGAGATAAGCAGCATTTGCTTGCTTCTTTTGGTCTCCACAGGTAAAGTGAATAATTTTCTTTTTTGAGAGTGTGAAGGACTAAAAAATAAATAAGAAATTTGTCACAAAAAAGCAAAATAAACTCAAGCACAACAAAAAATACAAAGATATGCACATTTTAAATAAGTTGAGAGACTATTAGGGAATATATAATTATATGCAAATAGGGAAACAGGTAATAAAAACAATAATCTTACATTTTAACATTGTGAAAAAATTTCAAGCTGCTTCAAAGTAATACTTTCACAAAGTTTTGCACTAGAATTTTCTGGTATCATCTTAAAGTGTATATACTCATACAGTATATCCCAAGTGCAGATTTCATGCATTCAAGGTTTTAGAGATTTTATAGTATAAGGGACATCACTCAGATAATGACTTCCAACATGGAAACCTCATCAAGTAGATTACATTGTGCCCTTTACTACTAGTACATACTTTGTTTACCAACTGACTCAAAAAGAGAAAATATGAGTTTTTGAAATTAAACTTTCTTTTAGTATATCTCAAAGCTAATAAATATTAAATGTTTCATGTTTTATTTAGGCTGTTTACATTTCTATGTTACTATATTTACACATGGTGGCACTCTTGCCACACAGCACTGACACTCTAACCCAATTTCAAATTAGATATAGGATTAATGACATATTATATGATTTTGTAATATAAAATTAGTCATATCACAATATTTTGATTTGAGGCAATCAAACTATCAGTGCTGAAATAATCAAGCACTACCTAAACTCACGAGGACTGTATGGTACTCAAATCGCAAGCAGTATTTACACTGCAGTACAGGCATAATATGAGATACAAGAACATGGAACTCTTAGCTAAAGTGCAATACTCACATGCCAGCAACATTAGGCAGGTTGTGAACTTTTTTTTTTCCTTCAATACTGCACTGCTGGTTCCTTCCTGGTGTTTAAAGCATTAGTAAATAAAGCCTCAAAGTGGTTACTGCTACACTAGTGCATAAATTCAGCTTTTGAGTTTAGCATACAAAACTGAACCTGTCTTGACTATAAAAATCTTCCTGATTAACTAAACAGTAGAAAGCAAATAGTCGACATCATGAACTGCATCTTAAATTATATTCCCAGAATAAAATTCCATAACAACCATATGAGACAAATTTTACATTTTAAAACCACACCTACCTTAAGCTTTTTGTTTAATTTGCAACAATAACGGTAAAACATAGCTAAATTAAGGGGTCCAAAGTCGGCATAAAAGCTGCAATGAAATTAATTAAATGTGTTATTATGGAAGAAGCATATACCATGTACATGTACAGAGCATGTAGTGGGGGGGGGGGGGATAATAAAAATGACAAAAAATAAAACACATTTAAATTCTTTAATATGCGACATTAAAAATAAATTTGAATCAGCCACCCACATTAATAAGAACCCTCACTTAAAATATATTTCACTGAATTTACAGTTATGAAAAAAGACTCAGACATTAAAATAAAGACATTAAATCTATACCACAGAGATTGTCAGACTGTCAAGGGTACTATCATTACAGTTTGTAGTTATGGATTTGACAAGAACTATGATAGGTATTTTAGGAGCCTGTGTATATAAAAAAAAAAAAAAAAAAAAAAAAAAAAAAAAAGATATATAAATAAAAAAACACAATAAAAGAACAGATGATATAGGGGGTATTTCACAATGCATGCTTATATAATCAAAATTTAGCGGAGTACACCTTTCTTGAGTAAGCCTTGTTTTTTCCCCCATCGAGACTCCCTTCGTTTCTGCCCACACAAGATGTTTCACGTTTACTCTAGATAGGATTTAGCAATTCCAGATTATACAAACTCTCATGACATTTAAGCAGCTCCCAGAACCAATCATAAATAACAACAATCATGGCACAAAAAACACAAAGGGACATTGCAATGTCTACAGAATGAGTACTTATGACTTGAAGCATGAAACTGATAATATATTGTGGGTCACCTCTGACAAGTTAAAATTTTAATAAATAATAAAATAGAAGAACATGTAAGACAGTGGCAGTCTTTTCGGCAGTTGACAAAGAAATACTGTAATTGCTGACCTGTAATAACACAAAAAGGAACTGCACCTGATAGTAAGAAAAGTAGTGAGGCTACAATGCAATCTATAGCAGACCACTGCCTAAATACATCATGCTTCTGAATTTGTGCACTGCACAATTAAATATCAATGGCATTATCAAACATTAAAAAATGTGAACACTTTACTCTGTGAACATCATACTGGAAAAACTTAAAGCAAGTATTCAGTAGAAATATGAAGCAGATTTGGCAATAATTAAACATATTTCCAATTACTAGAATACACCATACCATTTATAAACAAACAAATATAGCACATTTAGCACCCAAAAGGAAAAGCTGCAGCTTTGGCCACTGGTGTAATGCTCCAATACCACTACTGCAGGAGTGTGCCCTCATCAGAATGTCATACACGTCAATGTCATTTAAAAGGATTGACCTGTGCATTGATGCTTCTGAATGATTAGTATTGTACATATTTAGTTTCTTATTAGCTTGACACTGAGAATACTTTAAGTGAATGTATTTAACTATTTGTTACAGAAAATCTCAGATCCCACACGGATTGGATTTTCTATTAATAGATTTTCTGGAGTTTTTCATTTTACTGGCATAGCCTCAATTACAGAAAAATTTGTATTTGTAATATGCTTTTTTTTTTTTTTTTTTTTTTTTTTAAACTAGTGGGGCAAAAAGAGACTTCGGACTATACTAAAAAATAAATTGTCATATGCATTTAATTTTGAGGTATGAAATTAAATCTATGAATATGGTACTCTTATTTTACAATGTACATACAAATAATATCATGACTTGTATCAAAAAGGACCATAGGCTTTCCTTCTATTCATTATTTATGCCAGTGGTTTAAAACCTCTAATTTGTGACGAGAGGAGCATGCCAGGGTTGATCCTAGAAGGTCCTTAAGTGATGCATTTTTCCTTGCACATTACACATCTCCACATTACTTTAGAGGTTTGTTGACTTTTGATCGATACCTATTTTTTATATGATTTTAACATTAAGGAACATACCTTTTTATTTTTTTATTACAACTAGGGGGTTCTGCCCCTGCTTGCTTCGCTCGCCCACCCCCTACCCCCAGGGCATACTATGTGCCAGCTATTTCGCGTCTCTGCCGCTCGCGTTGTGAAATGGGGTTCTGAACGCACACTAAGGAGATGCAGTCGCTCCTCCAAAACCCCCTCTTAATCGGTGATACAATGGGAAACAAATACATTTTATTTTACCTCCTCTTTGCTCAGCTGCTGGCTTGCTGAGTGATATGCATGTCGCACAGCACTTCGAACATTTAAAAGCCTGTACAGCAGCCGTCCTTTCATCTCACTGCCTTGTCTCGTGGGACGTTACAGTGTCTCCAAGAAAATCACGTCTCATCTCCTTCCAAGATTTTTTTTTTTTTTTTTAATATCAGAGAGATATCTTTTCCTTTTGTCTCTCGTTGACAAAATATGCAATGTGGAAGAATAGCATAATAATTTAATAATTTAGCTTTTAATGGTTTACTACTTTGTATCAAATGTCTGAATGATTTAAACAATACAGTAACTAAGAATGTAGCAGTATTAAATATGGAAAAAATCCTGTCACTGACGAAAAAAATGGTAATAAATGACAATTTAAACGCTGTTAATTTTCAATCAATAGTTTAGGTTATAATGCTTTACCATTTTTAAAGGACATGCAAGATTAATTTAAATGAGAATTTAGCTACATCTGATATGTTACAAGAAATGTGGAATCATCATGGTTGTTTCTCATCAAACAGAAATTTGAAGAACTTTCAATCCACAACACTCTTTTATCCATCGTCTTTAGTCTGGCATGGACCATGCTAAGACATGATTCATGGTTGCCTTGGTTACCAAGCGTGACTTGTTCTAATCCTTTTTGATGGAGGCAAAACCGGCTCAGATAAGCCCAATGTTTCATTTAAGCATGCTTTGTGGAATACCCCACGGTACTGTACATATCATTTCATACAAATTCACATTATTCAAACAACTTTAAGACAAATACAACTTGTCACAAAGACAGTGTTCATTATCCAGAAGTGAGTAATTTCAATCAATTGTGAAATTGCCTAATTTCTTAAGCGAACACCTTTAACTACTCTGAGTCACCATTAGTAAACAATGCTATAAACAAAAGAGAGTTCGCTTTAGATCCCATTAAACCTGAAAAACAGCTTACCTTTAGATCTGATGAAATAATGCTGGTAAGATTTTAATTTTACACTTGCTTATTCTCACATTAACCCTATGACAGAGTAGCCGCTGCAGAGTAAACTAACCTATTAACCATAAACAATGGATACAATACATTTGTAAGAGACATTGTTGACTAACAATTTAGTCATACACTGTATACACTTCTCCAGCTTCCACTTACTTCCTTACCACCTGTGAAAGTTGTCCTAAACTAAAACCTTACTAGACATCTAACTGCATCATACACAAGGCTAGAATTAGCAGTAAACAGGAACCTAGACTACTGAAAGGCACATTTATACTGAAGACTCTCTTACACATGTGGCGATGCAGTTTCCTTGTGTTTATTGTGCATTTTATTTTGTGTTACTGCACCTAGGTTCATACAGTTTTCATGCGCTAATTCTGCATTTACCCGTCATTTTGGGTTAAAACAAGGCTCTCTAGGTGGGAATCACTGTGTCACTTCCAGCAGACAGTTGTGTTCTGGTAGTACAATGCCCGCTTTGCCAATTATGATTGCAATTAAGACGATTGCAATTCTAAAGATATGTTGTAGACAGAACTGATACTGACCACGGCACGCTTGTGCTCAGGCTTATCTGCTAAGGAACAGCAAGGAACGTTTTTCCTGTGTTGTGCATTTTATTGCAAAAATGTACTATTCTACTCCGCAGTGACAAATATGTAGGTCATAAATAATTGCCGTTACTGATGTTCAACTGATTACCTGTGTTATGCATCTATAGAAACAAGTAAATATGTAAGTGTGCACAACCCCTTACACCAACATACATGTACATTCCCTCATTAACATTTAACAATTAATCTAAACTGTTAACGGTAAACACAGTATCAAATTGCAGTCTATATAGCTTGCTTAGTGTTAATGTAAACATTGTTATAAAAATCTGCTCGAAAAGTTCAGTTTACGCACATATAAATCAAGAAAGCAAGACTCAACTAAATGTGATCAAATACTCATTACAAAATTTTTGCAAAACAGACTAGCAAGTTAGTTTTCAATTACATTAATGCAAATAGGAGGATGGGGCAATTATCAATTCTGTTAGATTCAACTGCATAAACCAACTGACATAAAAATAAACATACTGTATTTCAAAGTTTGAGGCTTACTTTAAAATGGACATAACCTCTTTATACAACATAATGAAAATGTGCAAGATAATTCTCAAGGGTAAAAGTCAAGTTTTGCTAACTTGCTTCCATTTTTGGAACAGTATAAAACATTTAAAACACATTTGATTTACAAAGCACATTTCCTTAAACACAGCAGAGTATTAATTTTACTTTTTCCCAATATACATCTGTATTTTCAGCCTTCTTAACCGGTTTTATTCATTACACTTAGGGTACCAGACAGCATCAGCTACACGTCTTGATTCTGAGTAAGGTGCTAGTCCAATACTGGGCACATTCACACACATAACCACACCAGCTCATACTGGACTAATCTATATTCAGAAAGTAACCTAAGAGTCAAAATGAAATGCTGGTGGAAACAAGAGTATCCAGAGAAAATACTCTCTACCATAAAAGCTATTTCAATAATAAAATACTTATTAAATAAATAAATAAATAACTAATCTTGCCCATTATTTGACCTCAGAGCACTGGAGCGTTACACAATATAAAATACTCATGCCTCAGTAATGCCACACAAAAAACTTTATGAAGAATAACAGAAAAAAAAAAGAACATCTTGAATACAATACACATTAAAATATTCCTGTAAAAAAACATTCCTCAAGTTAATCTCAGAAAAATATGAAATGTTACCATGACAACTTTGCATAATTTAGGTTAACAATATAAAAAATGTAAGCAAAATAACTAGGAGTGGTTGAATTTCTAAACATGTATACCTTATGCTCATTATAATATTCGCTGTAAATCTAACTGATAAAATCAATACTTACTTTTCGTATGTGAGCTCCTCATCTATGGAGAAATAGTGCCTCTCTGCGTTACTTTTAGGTTTATGTTGCAAAATGGAAAAATACAAACGATCTGGAGGGGTAAAAAGGCAAAATTCGAAAAAAGTAAAATTAATTAAAACAACCCTGAAAATAAGGAACCTTTAAACCTGATACTAGCTCAGGCAAAATACTACGTTTCGTGTCCTGTTTTCGGCCATAATCAATTAAACTCTCGCCTGTTTTCAGACATTTTACAGTGCTCCTCTCCAAATTATTAACTAGTATCATTTCAGTTCTAAAATATTTAGTTAAGTTACTTATCATGAAAACAACTTTTGTAGTTTGAACACTTTCTTAATAATTACAAACACCCTCTCCTCAATAATATCCATTCAGCTTTTTGATTCTAAACCATGTTAATCTGCTCATCATTTAAAAACAATGGGATTGTGCATGTCTTTTATCATGAATGCCTGGGATACGAGGCACCAGCTCATTTTAGCACGTAATTATTAAAAACAAAGTCGATTAACTGCTTTATGTAAATCTGTGTATCATCATTATTTTCATCTCCATACCACACATTATTTCTAAGACATGCAACGAACCTAAATATTTTCTAACATTAACTGTCAAAGCTCCTACCTTGTATAAATTCCACTCCGTCAACGAAATTGCTTCCGTCAGCCATTATGAGTTTAAATTCCCCGCCTATGTAAATCGCATAAATAGAATTTCAGCTTGAAAAAAATCCGTCATCAACTATTGGTCTTCAAATAAAAATATCTTACAAAATTTCAGGAGGGATTAAACGATTTCCAAAGTGAGACACTTGCGTGTTCAAATCGTCATTTTATGTATACCTCCTCACAAGAAATAAAATAACACAACCTAATGCACGGACCGAAAAGATTATATCTGTCATTTGGCAGTAATTTAAAATGTAATCTTCAAAAGGAAAACTACTTAAACAAAAAAAGTTCTTAAAAACAACATACATACATACATACATACATACATACATACATACATATATATATACAATAACTAGCGAACTACCTCACTACTCCTAAACTACATTTGAAAAAGGGAGAAAAAACTGCATCAAAATCTGAAACACTTAGTAAATTTCACCTATTCTGCTAGCTTGGTTGCTAAGATTTGCGTCGATTGGCCCCATATGAAATGAGAAGAAAGCGATTGCATGGAGAGACTGTCAATCACTCAACCACACGTTGCAATTCAAGTTCTGCGGAAGAGCACCACATCGGAATTTAATTGGAACGCTGCCCATGCCGTTGCTAGGAGAAAAGCACTTGAGAACCAATCAAAAAGCTTCAATAACAGACCCCGCCCCCAACCATGTTCATCCAGTCTCACTGCTTCAGCGGAGATTTTATATTATACTGCGTATATATATTAACTATTGGAGTTTCTATATTTTATGGTAGGTTTACTGATAATGCATTTTAATTCTTTTCTTAAAGTACACCGTCACTAAATTACCAATGAAAAACATCTATTAAATACTATAAACATTTTTGTTTGAAACAGACTAATGTTTCAGTTTCTTAAGTTGGAACAACTGATCATCAATGAAACTTCTTTTTTGAAATGTAGGTATATAAAGTTATATTTAAAAATGTTTAAAAAATTGTGCAGAAAACACTCTCACAGGTGTCGGTCCTCTCTTAAAAACTGAACTGGAGACATCCGAGAAATTTCTTTTTATTGCTGGACTTACACTGACAGATAATTCAGCCAATCTTCAGCCTTTTTGGCAGACTGAAAAAAGATCCACTACTACATTTTCTAATCATTCCATTCAACCCTTTTCTTTGAACTGTAAAAAAGTATGTGTACTATTGACAAAAAAATATTTACAACTCGATTCTGCTGCCACCATATGTCATGGATATAGTGCATCTTGGGACACAAGTATTGCAAGATTTGCACCACACATAGTCATACAAGTTTTGGCCATAATACTTGGTAATGTTCTCATTTTACCTAATTCTGTAACTGGCATGGTTTACTTTCAAGTATTACAACAAAATCCAGTTGTGCTTTAAGATTATTTTTAACTATAAAGTACTGTAAAAGTATTCAGTTCCTTGATCAGTTCTCTAATTTCAACAGATAATAAGGCATACAGTGAAGTTTTGTTCTGTGAGAACATTTTGAGTTTCAGTGCTTTAAAATAAAAATAACATTTTATGTTAGAAAAAAATACAAGGGAAAAAAATAAAATACTAGAAAAAATACTATAAAGAAAAGTGGACAGTTACCACAAAGAATGATGTTATTACTTTCCTAGATATACTAGAGTGTAAAAGTGATTGTATTCCTTATTGCTTGTTGAAACGTGGCAAGAAAAAACCATCAATAAATCAATATACTGTATTTGTAATGCAATGTAACATCAGAAGACTCCAAGCCCACATGATAACTTGATGGTTTTAAGTCAATCTTTATTTTGTACAGCAACCTGCTTAAAGTACATCACTGCAAAACTCTTTACTAAGAAACAAGAATACATTTCAAAATTACAGGGTGGAATACAAGGCCTAGATTACATTTTTTTTTATTTAAATGATTCTGGAAGAGTGTGGTTCTGTATATTAAGGATTTGTGACAGTACATTCATCTTTAATAAAATCAGTATACTCAGGCACTGACATCAGACCAGTGATCCTTACATCCCACATCACAAAGACCTTTGAGGGGCTGGTCCTGAACTACAAGAGTCTTCTTGTGAAACACCACTTTAAATGCAGTTTTCCTATTAGACAAGTATTCAGTGGAAGATGCAATTATCTATCTGCTCCATAAGACATATTCTCATCTGGACAAAGCTGACAGCATTGGGAGGATTATGTTTTTTGATTTCTCTGGTGCCTTCAATACATCAAGTCTGTTAGTGGTTAAACTCAAAAGATATGCAGGTGGATGAGCCTTTGGTGCCCTGAATAATGGATTATCTGTCAGAGAGACTGCAGTTTGTGAGGCTAAAAGACTGTGTTCTCTGATGTTGATATGAGCAACACAAGGAAAAGTCCGGTCTCCTTTTCTTTTCACCTTGTACACCCTTCACTCTAAATAGAACACCAGGTCATGTCACTTGTAGGAATTCTCAAATGACTTTGCACTAACAGGGTGTACTGGTAAGGCAGTTGGAGACACAGTGTAGGAGTGAGGTAGAGAGCTTATCATCATCAGCAAATCTAGCCACAGCATAGGGCCTCTATGCACAGCCACTGCTCAGGGACTTGGGGGTCTTTATCAATGACAGGCTGGACTGACCTCATAACACAAAAGAAATACATAAGAAAGGGCCGAGCAGATTTGTTTTTCTTAGAAGACGGTTTTCCTTCCTATAAGTGTCTCAAGAGTACATACAACTGGTGTGCCAATGTGCTCACATGCCCAATAGAAAATGAGCATATTTTCAAAATCTCAAATGTTGAAATTTGAGTATGCACACATTAGGTTGGTATGGTAGATAGCAAAACAGGTTGCCTTTACTTTAATTATAAAGTAATGTTAATAATAAAGTTAACAATAATTTGTTGGACACAAGGTTAAAAAAGCAACAGGCTTTAAATAATTACTTTGGTTTGTCACCACTATGAAAAAAACACCAGACTAAAACAGCGGCCGAGCACAGGAAATGAGTTTGCTCCCAAAAAATGGCTCCAGGAGGTACAATGGCTTGAAACTAATGATGAGCACTCTGAGATGTGGTGCAAGATTTGCTGTGAACACCCACATTTAGTGGATAAAAACAGTTCTCTTTATACAGGGACAAAAAGAGTTCCAATCCAGCAACCCAGCAACTGACAACATACAAATGTTATACACATATGCTAGCAAAGATGAAAAATCAAGTCGCCCACTTGTAAGGTAGCAAAGCAAAATAAATGAACAGCAGCAAGTGTACTGTAATATTTTCGTTTTGCAAAACATGCATGCCCTTTGTTTTCCTTCTTGTTGGATACTGCAGTCTTGAAGAGGCTCGGACTGAATAACGGCAGTGTGCATTATTCACAAATTCAAATAATGAAAAGCATTGCTCAGGCAATTAGTTTAGGATTGAGGGGAAAGTTAAAGTTTTCTAATTTTTGGGGTGCTTTTTTGATTTATCCAAAGATATTTCCAAAATGGACTACGAGATTTACGTTGTGTCTGTTCCAGCAACAGAGTGTTTAACTTGGATTTCCTCAGGTTAATTGAATTAGGTGCAAATCAAACAGTACAGGATATATTTGAAGGGCTTTTGAAACATTTCCATGTCACAGGATTAGATGAATGGAAGTCAAAGTTGATTGTAGTTTGCACAGATGGGGCTGCTGTCAACATTGGTATGTATAATGGAATTGTGCCAAAACTATGCTTGTTCAAATTCTGTACACAACCTCAAAAACTGTGTAAAGCTGGCCGATCTCATGGTTCTGTACTGGGATACATTTAGTTCTCTTGTCAAATTGATGACATTTTATTTACATAAAGGTGGTACAAAAAATGGAAGCATTAAAAAACATATTGTGATGAGAATGGCGTTGCATTTCTGAAACTAGGAAAATTTCACAATATTAGAAGGTCTGCTTGGGGGCATGAGATTCTATTAAAAATATTTAAGCTTTTACCTGCCATTGAAAGTCAAGTAGCTACAACCGATGACACTGACCTACAGGAAATATGCACAAAGCACTTTCATAGTTTTTCAGTCAACATGCTAGATATTGGCAACATTTTGTACCTCACATCTCTCAGATTTCAACAGGAAAAGCTAATCATTGGTAAATGCAAAGATGAACTGATGGTAGCCATTGGACAGTATACATTTTTGTCAGATGGTGAGGGTAGGTAAAGAAGAGACACAAATGCTACCAATGCTGATACCAATAAGGAATAAGGTTCATGTACTGAGAGATTTAATTAATGCGTTTGAAAGTAGATACAAATCTCTCAAGTCACATGATCCATTTTAAATTTTAGATCCTTCAGCCGGGTCCCATAAAATGTAAGTTCTCCACAGTTTTTGCCTGATGTACATACAATTGTCTAACATAACCGCAGAAACACTTGATACAAATCCTGCCATTGAACTATGGGTGCAAACAGCTCATCGCAACCAGGGAGCAAGTACATTTTTGCTAACACAAGCCAGTGAAGACATAAGAGAAGAGGAGGAGGTGGCAGAGAACAGTGAAGAGGAAAATAATGCATAGGCAGATAATTCTGTATAAAGAATAAGTACCAAACAACATATTCTAGTGCCCCATTGACAGCCTGACTAAAAAAGTTGTGTACCCCTACCTCTAATTCTGTCATGGTCAGTGTGATTTTCTACACTGTAGTATGCTGGGCTGGTAACATCAATTTAAGAGGGGCCCACCGAATTAACAAGGTAATTAAAAGGACAAGCTCAGTTATGGGATACACTCTTGACCCCCTGGAGGTAGTAACAAAGGAAAGAATGAAAACAAAACTTACTACCATTACGAACAATGTTGTACATCATCTTTATGACAAACAAACTCTTAATAGTTTCAACTAACAAATTATTACACACAAGTATGTCAAGTAATGGTAACTATTGCAATATGCTTTTATAATGCCTCACTGTGACTGCAGAATCTTTAGTCCAGTGAACCAGTTCTCTTTTTAGTCGTTTCTATTATTTTTAGTAATTCTTGTGTGTATCTATCTGTTTTGTAACATTTGTGCTTATTTCTTTACTTATTTACTGGGACAAATAAAGTTATATCTATAGTATGTAATATACTCAAACAATGAGCTTTAAGCATGTTTTACAAAAGCTAAACATATCAATCATTTCAACATTAAGTAGGAATTCATCACTGGTTTATTTATAAAAATAAAAGAAAATGCAACTTAATGCACTGATAAGCAAAGTTGCTGTTTTTAGGTCAACTATACTCAACCATAAATCACACAGAGATTTTTCTATTAAGAAAGCTACCATTACACATATTAAACAGGGTTGGTACACAGACATCGCTAATATTTCAGACCTTACTAGAACACCACCAGAATCGCAACCATAAAACAAAGCATGAATCACAACCAGTAATTCTTTCCCTAACTGATCATCGTTTTGTTTGTTGTTTTGAGTATCTCTCAAAAGGTCTTTACTTTGATTGAATCAATGTTCTGTTTCCCATACTTAAAGTCTCTTAGTATTATATTCTCCACAGATTTGGCAGAAAGTTGAGAAAACAACTGGTTTAGCACAACCATACCACCAGCTTCTGTGTGTTGGAGGCAATTAATCTCTTTGAAGCCATGGCCTGGTTGAGACATCAAGACACTTGGTGACATTTAATATGACTCCAGACTCAGAATGTTCCAATTACTGAGGTCCATCCAAACAAGGTCCCACCTCCTTTATAGTTTTCTCTACTTATTATCTCCAAACTTTAAGGCAGTGGCACCCATATTTGTAAGTCTACGTAATAAACCTCTACCTTTATTTTTAGTTTATACACACAGTCACGCATGTGTGCATTTGAGATAACTTAAGGGCTTTGGTGATGGATTGGCGCCGTGTGATAATGTCCTCTCTTTTCCTCCTTCTGCAGACAGGAAGATTGACAGCTCTCGTTCTCTGACGTCACTTCCAGTGTCTAACCAAATGGACTTGCCTCTTCCTGGCCGTTTGCCACATAACCGTAAGAACCAGTATCTTGGGCAGTCCACTACATGAGACTCAAGTCTGAAAAGACTTTTTGCATTGTACAGGAGTTCTCTTTGCACTTTCCAATATTATGCAGTTTGTCGAAGGGCGCCTCAACACTAACAGTTCCTATCTTGTTCTTACAACACACACAGTAGGAAGAGGAGATAATTTTAACTCAGTTAATTATAAGTTTTGCCTTTGGCAATGCCCGTAATTAAATAATTTGGTAAGGCTCCTACTTATAATTTAAATAGCCGGAGGCCTTGAAGTAAACTATCAAGGTAACTGAAGCACACTCATTTTAAGAAAGAGAATAATACAATTTATACAAAACATAAGGATTATAGAAATATAGCTACATATATATGGACATAGAAGATAAGACACCAAACAGACAAACATAAAACACAAATGAGGCTGGTTGATTATTTGCCGTTTACAGTTCTAATTTATCTTGGCACAGAAACCGCTTTACAATACCGAGTCTTTAAGGATGATATCCGAGATTGTGTGGAGTTGTTGCTGTTGTGCTTGCTCCAGGTTCAAGTGGAGGACAATCTTGCATTGGGATGCACTCCTTTGTTCATGGTGTGCTGTTCTTTCCTCAGTTAGTCTCTTTGCTGTGTCTTCCGCATCTTTATATGGAAAAGCATTACTCTTTCGGATGTAAAAATTATCTTTATTCGAACACAGAAGGCCAGCTGGTAACCCTAAGAGAAGTCTAGCAGTGTTGCTTGGTCTGAACCTGCATTCTGAAGTTTTAGGAAGTGCAGCAGTATAGACATTTATTCTGGAAAGCAGATTGAGTGAAGGCACAGCTGTATTTCTGTATCCTTGTTAAATTTTCTGTTTTAATAGACCTTGTGTGCCACCAAAACCCAGAAGAATGGGCAATGGAGATTTTGTCCTACAACACAGACACAGAACACTCACAAATAAGTATTGTATAAAGCACATATACATTATGTACATATATGTTGAACTTTATGCTTTTTTGTGTGTGCTTTAGCATTTTATTATTGTTACTATTCTAAGAAGATATTCAAGTAAGGATTCCACTTTACTATGTACACAGTATTATATACTTGAACTTCACCTACTTGTATAGATACTCTCAGGTGAAGCTTCTTGTGACTGCTCTCTAAAAAATGTTGGCCCAAGATCAAAGTCTGCAAAGATAACAGCTTTGTTTCACACTACTACTACTTCTTGACACACAAACCTCACAGCCAAGCTTAATTCACTAACAAGATAAAGACAAGGTTCTTTTGTGAGATTTATACCAGAGGTCCCTAATACAGGCAGTAGACGTTATATGTAGATTTCCATCTAAATACTAAGTTACCCTGCACATCTGATAAAAGCAACATTTATAAATATAAGGTTGCAAAGTATATGTCTTTATTGCATTTTGAACAGAGTATCAGTGAAAAAAAGTGTTTGTTGGTTGATAATTACCTGTACTACAACTGACCAGCGAAGACAGTGACCGAAATGTCACATTTGCAAGTCCAATGTGCAACAATACAAACTCCAAAGGGTACAGTGAGGTTTGTTTGAGAAATGTATCTTAACAACAGGCCTCCACAACATGGAAGACAGATATTTTATATATTAGCTGGCTACCACAAAAGGAGTCTGTACTCTCATAAGAAGCTACTGAACACAAATGAAAAAGCCCAGCAGACTGGGCAAACTGAAGAATGCAGATCATCCACAGCATTCAGTATACTTATTTTGGGTCAGAGACAAGATGGTGCAGGTAGAAAACAGACAGTCTATAGAGTTCTGCACTGGATTATATATCAGAGATGATGATACCAGTCAGAATCTTAAAATCTGCACTATAAAACTATGGTATAATTAAGTACTTTATCTGTATTAAGGTCACTTTAGCAGCAAACAGCTAGTTAACATATAAAGAAAGCAATATAGAAGAATAACAGCCCAGACTTTTATTGATGGAGAAAAGTAAATATAAAAGAAAGGGTATTGTGGAACCCTTGATGAAAGTTTTAATAAATAGTAAAGTATGAGAATTTAATATTAAAGCTAACAACTATTTGCTTAACAAGGTAATCAGCTTTTCCCAAAAACCAATTCCCAAAAGAGAAGGAAAAAAGGCAACATTTGAAAAAATTAAAAAGCAAGTGAAAAAAGCCAAAAGGGTTTATTTACAGAAAATATACATTGTATTACTGTAGGCTGAAGACTTGTGGCTTAGAGCAAATTTCACATACACATGCAAGGGCAATCAAGGACAGAGGTGAAGAGGTTGTGTCAGGCTTTAGCACAAACATTCAGGGGAATGTGCTAGCAAACAGTTTTATACAAGGACTTTTCATGTGGAATGCCACTTCAGTGCTTTGTTAAATATACTGTGTTCTACAACTGTTTCAGTATTTCCACAGCTGCAGCTGTTAAATATGCAGAACCAATAGGAACTTGTTGCAGTCTTGATTGCAAAACGTTATGGAAAGATATTACGGCACGATGGGTGACAAACAGAGGATAGTATCACAAAGTGTCAGCATAAGTTTGCATTTAAGCCAGCAGTTCTTAAGTAATCAGAGCTCTGTGCGTTAACTAAGTACTAGTACTTTTTTGTTTTCTTAAATAATGTTCATATAGCAATAATTTACTCACCATGACACTCTGTTTATTACAGTTTTTTCAGACTGTTAGTATGAGGCTAAATAATTAAGATTATTAAACTCAAATTATAATAGTCAATTTATATTTATCTAAAATATTCCATATTGTAAAGACATCATTTCAGTTGTTCGTGAAAGTTAGTTATTGAGTCTATAATACAATTCTGGTGAATACTCTGATATATTAGTTACTATGATCAATACAATATTTCTTCTCTAGTGCATTGCTTACACAGGATTAAGACAAACAATGAACATACAGAATTAATAGTTTAAGTAAATCATCTGTCATATATATACCCCACCCCATCCCCACCCCCAGCTTTCCTAACTCCTACTTCTCTTCATGCTAACCTTAAAGATTTGCAAAAGACTAAACTCCTTGGCACCCTAAGTTTGAGCTGGGATATGATTTAATTTAAATGTGGCAACCATTTTGATCTGGTGGTTGCCTGACCGACACCCTGAGAAGAACACAATCAATCTGGACCCATTACAATACAACAGTAGGCAGCTCTATTAAGTTAAGTTTAACTTGTGTGGTCAATCACTGACAACGACTGAACCATAAAATTGTTAGATTTACAAGACAAACCCTTAGCCATAAGCCTGAGCAATATTCTAATTATAACACTGTATTTTTTGAGTTTATTATAACTATTTCTTCCAAGACACCTAAATGTATATATTTCATAAACTACTAAAGAATATAGTTGTCAAATGAGAACATTTTACAAATGTATATTTTGAAACATATCATGACTGTAACCGCATAATATTTTAGAAGAAATTATGTTAAAAAAAATCCTGACTGATAATTTGTATCACATCTGTCCTGAAATACTTATTGAAAAAAAAAAAAAAAAAAAAACAAAAGGACAAACACATGAAACACTAAAAAGACACACTTTAGTTTTAAACTTAAAAATAAATTATTTTCCTCATTAAGATTCTACAAGGGATTTTCTTTCCACATGTGAAAGTTAAACCATTAGAGTGATTCTAAATTTGCTGTGTGTGAGTATTAGTTTGGGTGCACAATGGACTGGAATCCTGCCCAGGGTTGGATCACACCTTGTGTCAAGCATGCCAGGATAGGCTTCAGGCCTCTGTGACTCCAAGTTGGAGAATGTTATGTTAAAACAACCTGGCACAAAGTTCAGGTGTGACTGATCTTGTACCTCACCTACTGTTATATTAAAATGATCTTTTTATATAAATGAACATTTTTGGTACAGTTATAAAATGTATCAAATTCACAGACACTAAATTTGAGGAATTGGAGGTATAGCAGATACTGAGAACTGGAAAAAAGACCTGGACAATCTTGAAACTCATGGAAAGTGCAGTTTACTCTGGAAGAGGTCAAAGCACAGCATTCTTATTGTCTAGGCAATGTGCACAACCAAATAAAATAGGTTATTTTGTAAAAACCATTGAATATAAAATCAAGAGATGTTATACTTAGACTCTACCATGTTCTATTGAGACTGCATTTGAAGTACTATGTGCAGTTTACTGGCTGAAGGAAAAGTCATAAGAGGTCTGAAACCTGTGCAGAGGTGAGTAATCAAGTGAATCCCTGGATTAAAAGGGGGAAAGGGTATGACCTGTTCTAATAGGCTCAGGAAATTAAACATCTTTAGTCTTCAGAACAGAAAGCTGCATCAGGACCTAATCTAGACTTTCAAGTTACCAAAGGCATTGATACAGTTAATTCCATAGAATTCTTTCAGTTAAAATAAGGAATCACACACTCAAGGACACCAGTGAAAACTGTAATTAATACCAAAGCCAGGAAAAACTTTGCAGAAAGAGTGTTAAGAATCTAGAAAAAAACTACCTCGATAACTATAAAAACATATGTGGATATGAATGTGCCAACCTAGATATTAGCTAACCATATGACCTTGATAAACTGAACAGTCTCCCCTTCTTTGTCAAAAGTCTTATGTGCTTATGATCCACATGAATTAATACAGTGCTAAGTGGCCATATTAAGTGAGTGTATGTGTCAGTATTTAGAGTGTAATTCTTCTACAGGTGCAGAGAAAAAAAAAATACTGTGCCACATGAAAAAGGAGATTAACTTTTAAGTAGTTTAATAAAAATTAAAAATGCAGTTGTAAAGGTGGATCACATTGGGCTGACTGCCAAGCACCACTATGTGTCAGCAAGAAACCAGTCTGGCAATTATAACTTTAGTATTTAAGTACTCATAGCAAAATGAGGCTAAATAATTTAAAAAAACAGCAAAATTATTTCATGTCAAGTGAAACAGTTTACAAAGTAATGACTATACTGTATATGGTGAGCAAGGCTGAACCACATCAGCAAAGAGAAACATGGTCACACTTCACAGGATAGCTCATATTAGCAACAAAAGTACACCTTCAAAAACTGGCAGAGAATTGGATCTACACTTATGTTACCCAGTCTCAACAAAAACTGTTCTTCCTCAGCTTCACAAAACTGTATATTATGTCAGGACTGTTCAGCAGAAACATGAAACCATACTTAAAGATGCAGAATCTGATGTTTTGAAAAAGAAACTTGGACTCCTATACAGTTGAAAATGGTAAAATGGTCAGATAACTTTCATTCAATTTCTTATATTCAGATAGGTTTACATTTTAAAACAAGCAAAAGGGATGACTTCATCAACATGTCTCCTGCTAGTGTATTAGATGTGGTGGATAATCCATAATGGTATGGGAAGCCCTCCCACGGGACACTTTAGGTCCAGTGATTGCTATGCATAGTCAAGGAATATTAGGCCGTTTTACAAGACTACATGAGTCCTATAGTACAAACATTGTTCCC
This sequence comes from Polypterus bichir lapradei, assembly GCA_026402145.1. NCBI lineage: Eukaryota > Metazoa > Chordata > Cladistia > Polypteriformes > Polypteridae > Polypterus > Polypterus bichir. The sequence continues at coordinate 73,331,754 of JANRMT010062835.1, forward strand.
TCATGTTCTTTATTGCAAGATGATAGTGCCCGTACTGCTAAACAGACTTATCCTTTTCTATCAACCACCAGATCAAAACATCATTGAACTTTTTATATGAAGTTCTGGAGTGTGAAGTTGATTTCCACCAACTTCATCCTACAAAGAAAAAGAAGTTTTTCATCTTGAAGTATGACATAATATACCACTACAGACAGACTTCTAGAGCATTCCAAGGAAAACTGATGCTACTTAGTTAAGTCCTTATTAGGTCATTGATATTATTTTATTGTATTTTTAGGCGTTTTTGTTATGTCGCTCACCTGCTTTATGGTAAAATTGAATACTAAATAGACAGAAAACAAAGAAAATGTGACACAAAAAAGTGGCAAAACACCACAAAATATGCAAATCAATCCATCTATTTTCTATCTTATCCAATTCAGAGTCATAAGGTACTGGTGTCAATCTAAGTATCACTGAGTGCATTGGTAACACCAACTATAGATGGGGTGCAAGCCCAATGTAAGGGCCACTCATGCTCAGATCTACATTCACTCAAAACTGACCAACATACAGTTAATAGTTAACCTAACATTTCATATATGTCTTTGGAATGTGGGTATACTCTTAAAAATAAAGGTGCCATTATGGTTCTTCAGAGCGATGCCATAGGGAAACCATTTTTGGTTCCCAAAAGACCCATCCACATGAAGGCTCCTGAAAGAACCTTCATTTATGCAGATCTGTAAACAGGCTTCAGACAGTAAATAACTATAAATAGAAGGCGACAGATTTGTAAAATACAAATGGCTCATGATTTTAAAAGGACTCTTGCTGCATAAAATAACACAAGCTAAGTTCAGGTTTTCTTTACCTGTTAGTGTCCTGCTTGGTAGCCCACCATATGTTAGAGATTTCAGTTTTTTTTCCTACATATTGGGGAGTTTTTCAAAGCGTAAAGAACTCGCCTCAGAATGACATGGTGCTTTGTCAAGCAATAGTTCTATGAAGAACCATACAATCCAGAAAAGAACCATAAAATATAATTCACGAATCATTATCTTTAAGAGTGTAGTTACCACAAATAAGTAAAAAGGCATGTGAAATCTCCATCATTCCACAAAGACATGTTGATTATTTATACACACACACAAAACCAGTCAAAGGTACAGAATGACCCCAATATTTTTATGTTTTTGATAGAAATTGATACCATTTTATCAAGATACTGCTAAACTGATTTAAAAATACACTTCAAGACATTAGTCTTTCTATTGGCTATTACTGCTTTAAATTACTGATTTTAATGTATTATTTACAAGAAATGGATGATTTCATACAAAAGTCATTTACTGTATTAAGAGAAAAGGGCAAACTGGATCTAACCAGGAGAGAAGAAGGGGACAACCCAGAAATACAACTACATAAGAAGATAAAGTACAGTACATCACAGTGTGTAGTATGGGAAACTAAAGCCGAACAGGTTCTCAGTTGGATTTTCCTTTAAATACACAGCAAGATGACTGTGTTCTTCTGCCCATTTAAAACTTTTCTTATTTATCGGTTTGACTGGCGGTGTGTGCATATTATCACTGTTTCATATATATATATATATATTATACACACACAGCTTTTTACCCCCACGTCCATGATAACATCCACAGAGATCAACTACTCTGTTGGTCCCTGCTGGGTCTGGTTCTGTGTCATTAATAAGATAACTTCTCCTACGACCCAAACGTTCACATTCCAGCACCCACAAAAGAACATTTTTCTAATTACGTGTACACCACCATCTGCTGTCCTTGGCTGAAATTGTAAAACGTACAAAGTTTACTGCTGCAACAGGGAGTTAATCAATATATCAAGGCGCCACTCATGAATTCTATTCGTTACACTTAAAAAAAAAAAACAAAAGATGTAGCAGTTTTTGCTTTAAAAGAATTATTTATGAGAAAGCTCGGTTCTGTGGCAGTCCTGCTTGAAAATTGGCTCAAGATTGGATAAGGCTCAAGAAGTTTAGCCATGCGGACCTTCTCAGCAATAAGAACTTGTCTTTGTTGATCATGTCCGTGCTCTGACACGAGATTAAGCACTGTCTGGAATCTATCCCGTGCAGCCTGCGTGCATAACGGAGCTGGACCGACTGAAGAGGCAAAACACAAAGACAGACTCTACGGCTTGTGCCTTGTGATTCTGTACGACGGCGACAAAAATAAAAACCAAGTGAGAAGAATCCAAAACTATGTGATGTCGCCATTTTGTCTGCACGGTATTTAAAAGTCAAAAGACACGCCCCAGTCTACCCTTCAATGCCAAGCGCTGCGGTGTCCAGTTTCAACAACAGGGAAACGACAGGTGAGCTTCGCTGAGCAAACCCCCCCACTCGCCTTACCTGTTATGCAAATAGAAACATCAACTGTCATTTGCTCTTCCTCTATCTGTTTTCCATTCGAACGTTTCTTCTTTGACTCCCATCGCTTCCTTCTTTCGCTTTTCCGCTTCATTTCCAGCCGCTACTTTGCAGTATGCAGCATGTTACATGCACAGAGTTACCACCCGAAAATTCGTCGTTGCGCTTCTGTGACCGGTCTCGGCGCTCTGGCCTTTTTTGCTAGCTAGCCTTCTCTGACGTCGCCCGTCGGGGCCGGACTACTGGCTACAAGACTCGCTGGAGCTTCTCCTGCTGGAGGTGCGTCACACTGCAGAGGTAGGGGTACAGCTGGCCCGTGTTCTCAACTCCTGGCAGCCACAAATTTCACACCGCAGTGGGAATAATGAGACGCTCTGTACAATGTATTCATCGATTAACTGTTAAAGCTTATGAGTGGTTAACGAAAGCAAGCTTTATTTAGCACCGTGAAACGCAATTAAGTATTTCAGTAAGTAGTTTATATTCCAATACAGTATCTGTTCACAAAAAACGGATGGATTTGGTGCATTCTGACCAAATTTCTAAGTAACTCCCTATTAAGCATGTGACATTTCTCAATTTAACCAGCACCCCGGTAAGACGTTCCCCATCCATTCCTTAAAAAACAGCATTGCCCTAATGTAGAAATCATTGGGGTGCCGGAGGCTATCAGAACAATAGTTAATCGCAAGGAAGTTGATCGAACAAAATCCCCCCTACACTGACGTGCTAGATTTAGCCACTGCAAATTAATGTAAATTTTATTTGAAAACTCATCCACAATGTAATAATAGACGTAATAACATAACACAACATTTTCAAACCCATTAATGCAGTTAAAGGTCACAGGTTCTAAACACAGGCGAAAAGGCAGTGAAGCGCAGAGCAGCATCCACGCAGGTATACGCCCCCTTATGCTCCAAATGACTACTTTACCAGCGAGGTAAAGAAGCTCGTGAAAAGTGCAGTATGTTGAAGTACACCATACATCTAAACCACAAAGTTGTATTAACTTAAGCAACTCCGACACGGGAGAATGGCCAGTGCGGCGTGTTGTATGTTGATCAGCCCATGCAAGTAAGAATTTCATTGAATTCTGTAAACATTACAATATAACCTAAAATGCCCCAACAACAGCAAGCACAGTAACGGAATCAAGTTTTATTACCGGAAGGAACCAGCAACCTAGGAATCTCTTAGTTCTAATGAAGGAAAAGTGCAATAGAAATGCAGTACTACTTACTGCTAGTTTATGGCCATCAAGCATTATTACGTTGAAAAGTGTGAAACAGAAAATATTTGTATGAAATCCAACAAAATATTCAAATCCAATTTTGTGTTTATACTTTATTTTTAAAGCTTATACTTTATTTTTGATGTTGAAATGTCTTCAGTTCATTAAGGGTGTAAACAATTCACATTTTCTCAATTTTCAATGGCATAAAATTAGCTAAAGTATTAATTATATTAATAACATTAGTTACTTTTTGAATGATTATTTTGTAAAATATATACAGTAGGCTGCTCTTAAACATAAGCCATCACCAAGTTTAATTTAGTCAGTCAGTCATTGTCCAACCCACTATATCCTAACACAGGGTCACAGGGGCCTGCTGGCGCCAATGCCAGCCAACACAGGGCGCAAGGCAGGAATAAACTCCGGGCAGGGTGCCAGCCCTCGCAGGGCATGCACACACATCAAGCACACACTAGGGACAATTTAGGATCGCCAATGCACCTAACCTGCATGTCTTTGGACTGTGGGAGGAAACCGGAGCACATGGAGGAAACCCACGCAGACATTTGGAGGACATGCAAACTCCACGCAGGGAGGACCCGGGAAGTGCCACCGTGCCGCCCTAGTATAATTTAGAAAACCATAAATATATACACACTACCAGCCAAAAATTTTAGAACACCTCAAATTTCAGTTTTTTAAATTTTTATATAGTGAGATGTCAACCAAAATGACACCTTTTATTGGCTAACTAAAAAAATTACAAATATGCAAGCTTTCGAGGCAACTCAAGCCCCTTCTTCAGTTTGATGTGTTAATGTTTCATGAAATCAAGGCATAGAACAAATAAACAATGACAAACAAAAAAATATGTCAAGGAATCATTAAGTGTACAAAATTTTATTCATATTTTTGATTCATCAAAATAGCCACCTTTTACTAATACAACATCCAAACTATGGTAACCCTTTGGATTCACGATGCCAGTCACATTGTGCAAGTCATTAACTCTGCCTCTGCAAAGGAACCCCAGACCATCACACTTCCTCCTGCATGTTTGACAGTTGGTGTCACACACTGAGGACCCATCCTTTCACCAATTCAACAACGTACAAAAACCCTGTGTGATGAACCAAAGATTTCAAATTTTAATTAATTGGTCCATAAGACTTTATTACAGTCTGCAGTAGTCCACAGCCAGTATTTCAGGGCCCTATTTTGTCCTTTAACACTTAACAACTCATGCTGGTGTATTTTGTACACCAATCTGTTATCTTTGTCCAACATCCTTTTACTTGAACCTGCCATCTATCCTCAGCTTGATTCACTACAAGTACAGTATCACAGTGGTTTCCCTCCTGTGTGCCCCCAGCTGGTTTTATGCACAGTCGCAAGTCCCATGTGGTGCATTTGGTAAACCGCACGGGTACTTATGTATGTATGATAACGATGAGGTGTTCTTCTTCCAATGACTTTGTCTGCAAAGAACATTCAACAACTGAAGTGAAATGTGGTACATGTGCAAATCCCGCAGTGGACACCGGAGAAGTGGTTCAGGTTTATTTTCATATAGTCCAAACTGTGTCATACTATTCAGTAATATGGTATTAACTTAAACTAAAATATGTACAATTTAAAATGTTTGCAATATTTTATATTACAACCTCATAGTATGCATATAAATAGCCATTTAGACACTGATGCATATAGTACACTGCACAGGTACTCATGAGATGAGAAATTGTGCAAATAGTTAAGGGTTCTGCGGTGAGTTGGCACCCTGCCCTGGATTGGTTCCTGCCTTGTGCCCTGTGTTGGCTGGGATTGCCTCCAGCAGACCCCCGTGACCCTGTGTTCAGATTCAGCGGGTTGGGAAGTGGATGGATGGATGGATAGTTAAGGGTTTAAGGATTGGCTTTCTTACTGCTACTTGCCCCGTCAAATCTGCAGCACAAAGTCTTCCCTTCGTAGTAGAAAGTGAGAGTTGTTTTTTTTTTGCGACCACTGTTAAACTGTGCTTGAAGCTGTTGTGCCTATAGGCACCTATCGGCACCTATCATGCAAATTGGTGACCCTCAGAAACCTGTCGTCTGATTGGGTTGTGACTTTGGGTCTGCCAGACCTCTTCCTATCAGAGTTTCTTCCAGTTTACAATTGTGTTGGATTGTGCAGGACACCATACTTACTGACACTTAGATTTTTTTTTATCTAAATGAATGGCTTACGCTTCTAAGGGTAATAATGTTCTGTCTCATTTAATTTGTTAATTACTGTTTTCTTGCCATTATCACTGGAATATTGTCCAAGTAGTACTCCAGAGGGTGTAGTAACATAGTCTTTTCCAATTATACTAAGTAATCAACAGAAGTTGGGACACCTGAACAAATTGTTTGCTTCAACTTGCAAGACTTAATTTACTTTAATTGTTGCAGAACATTTATAGGTTGTAACCTATTAGTTGTACCCTGAAGAAGGCCCATTTATAATATTCTGGAATTTCCTTTTTTTCATCTTTTGCTAACCAAACTTAAAATTTAAACCTCTGGCAGTTTACTGCTTACCTATTCACCATTTTAGGTTATTCATTGCATTTAATCTGATTATATTTGAAGAAAGACTGGCAAAACTGAAACTTTTGACCAGTAATGTACATACATTCATAGTCTATCTATATACTCTGCATGTATATATATATATATACTGTGGACTAAGCCCCGGACACAGACAGGTGGACATGTTGTAAATCACCACCACACGTTTATTTACAGACTACTAAATGCACAAACCAGTACCACAGCACCAATTACCCCTTTAAGTCCTGGCCTTTTCACAATGCCTTTTCCTCTTCTGACCACCTCCACTCCTCTCCTCCAAGCTCTGTCTTTCTCCTCTCCCGACTCCAGCCTTCGAATGGAGGGAGGCGGCCCCCTATATTCATGCCCGGATGGGCTCCAGGTGCTTCCCGGCACTCCTCCACCGACACTCACCTGTGTGGCGGAAGTGCGGGCTGCGCACCCGGAAGCACTTTGGGTGTCCTCGGTCATCTTCCCCCCAGCGCCCCCTGGCGATGACCACGGGCCCCTACAGGGTCCCCAAAGCAACTAGGGCGGTCGCCCCCTTGTGGTCTGGAGGAGGTGCAAGCCCTCTTCCGGTCCTCCTGGGGGTCCCAGCTGGGCAGCAGCCCCAGCAACTCGCCACTATATATATATATATATATATATATATATATATATAT
>JANRMT010062835.1:73343620-73357580 GCA_026402145.1 Polypterus bichir lapradei
GAATAAGAAATCAGGAAGGGGGCAAATAGTTTTTCACACCACTGTATATCGGACATATTTTGTGAAATCATTGAAAAAAATTAAGATAAAAATTCAGATAATCTGTTTTGGTATACCTGGTCCAAGTATCAAAGCACCTCCTTGTTGTTTTGGATCTCCTTGAAAATCAAAGGCTGGGCTACTCATTGCACGCCATATACTTTTTATGCTTCCAGAAAATCCATTTGACTTTACATGAGGGCTTTGAGATCCTAAGAGAGTGAACATATGACACATTATATTTTCATTAACATTTAAACATACACAGCAACAGCAGCACAAGCTCCACTGAGTGAAATTGCAGATAAAATTAACTGCTCAAATTTAGATTGAACTTGTAATTTGCCAAAAATGATAATACCTACAACAGTCTTCTTCTTCTTCTTTCGGCTGCTCCTGTTAGGGGTTGCCACAGCGGATCATCTTTTTTGTCTGCATATTGATTTGGCAAAATTTTACACCAGATGCCTTTCCTGACCTAATCATCCCCATTTTTCCGGGCTTTCATAAACAGGAGAAAACCTTTGCATATATAGTTTGATCTAATTTTGATTGTGTTAAATAAACACAGTAACCAGAAACTATATTTTGAAGAATTTTTAATATGAAAATCTCACAAAATCTTTCATATACTTTATGAACCAAAATGATTAAGCATGATAGAACACGGGAAAAATGTTTAGCAGCTCCAATAAATTGGCTTTGTATACTTCAAAAGTAAGAGTATTCTGATGGTACAGTTACCTTCCCGGATAAAAGTTTCCTCCTTTTTCATTCCAATTCTTTTATAGATCTCCTTGTCTGGATCAACATAAATGTAGTGCTGATATCCAGTTATAGAGCAAAATGCCTTAAAAAAATTAGAGACACAATAATTAACCACTGGGCCACTGTACAGGGGGTTCTCGGGGTAGCACACAGTTCCGTTCCTACAACAGTAATGTAACCCAAATTTTGGTGGAAGTTGAAGCACACCCTAGCCTAAGTCACTTACCTATCCTAACACATTTGCAAAATCATAATCTAGAACATAAAAACACAAATAAGCCACAGAAAAAGGAAAAGGACATAAATATACTGTACTGTACACTGTACTGTAGTAACAGAAAAAATTACAAAAAATGAGTGTAAAAAAATTCCTTACATTTATTCCTTCTGATCTCTTTACAATGTCTAATTTCACTTCCATCATGATGGCTTTCCTCTTCTTTGAAGCACTACCATCTGAAGACTCAGACTTACGTTTAGGAGCCATGATAAGGGCCACAAAGTTGCCAAACAAAGCCACACAAACTGAACACTTCCTCCGCGTGCAACGAAACTAGTTCGCCAACTCCCTCACTCATATGCTGCGTTACTGCATATTCTTCCGCTGCCGCGCAACCAAACTAGTTCACCCACGTACTCTGTAAGTAAAATGCTAACGCCATAAGCCGAAATACTCATGTCTCAATTTTTTTAAGTTTTTATGAGAGTGAGCGTTGTAAACTCAAAACGTTATATGTTGAGATGTTGTAACCTGAAGACTCCCTGTATTGTGCTTTCCTAATTTTTAGCAAAGGCAATTGAAATTTTACTGAAAGAATGAAACATTACTTATATGTCTGCATTTTTCAAGCTTTGTCAGGGAGTGGCAGAGTCAGTGGACACATGGCAGGATGTCACTCTAGATGGGTGCCAGTCTGAAAATTGTACTTCCTATAGCATGAAGAAATTTTATGTGCCATTATGTATAACCCAAAATACAACATATAGAACATCAGGTGTTTGGTTCAGTGTAGTACTACATCTTCTGAATTTCCAAAACATAAAATCACTTTACATGGAATTCCCTGATCAGACACTTTAGGACTAGTAAACTGACAGAATATTCTCTTATTTTGTCAGTTCCATTTTATTCTGCCACACTTACTTTATAACAAATTAATAATACTACATGACCATGTTTAGAAGAACAAAGTATAGTTAAAAACTCATGAAACAAACCGGAGAAAAGGCTGATTTCAAACAGTTAGATACTGTGCTCGAAAGGAGGAAATAGTTTTTTGTAAGATGGAGTAGGAAACAAGATGTAAACTAAAGTGGATGTCAAATTCCACGATTTCAAATTGTGGAGTATCAGACTTGCCAACTGCAGTTGATCTTGTCGCCAGACTCATGTCAATTTACACAACTGAAAATCACTGGGCACATACAATTTAGTGACTGCATGCAAATCTTCCTGCACAGTTGTGTTTGCATTTTTTTTTAGACAGCCAATAACGAGCTCCCTGATAGAACATGCTGTACGAAGGGTTAACAGGTATAGGGAGTTCAGCCACAACCTCGCTCCTTTTTGCTTTGCCCCCCCCCCATTGTCTATGAGTGAGGAGTGAAAGGTTTACATTCGTCAAAAATTTCAAACTCCGGTTTTTGACGGATCTCGAGTTTTGGGATCCCCTGAAAACGAAAACATTAATATCTTGAAGATGGGAGTGTGTGTCTGTGTGTGTCACAGTTTGAAGCCAGTCTAGAGCTAAAATGGGTGGACAGAAAAATACCAAATTCGAAATTTAAGCCTGTTATGAGATGACGATGTGCGGATTAGTTTTTAAGCCAAATTGTGAAAGAAAAAGAGGCACTCTACAGGAACCCTCAGATACTGCAATTCAGTAATTACTTAAGAATTCTTCTCATCCGTTGCTATTGTAATGATCTATTTTATGATCAAAAAGATCGCATCAGACTGGTAAATAATTATTGAAATGTTATAGAATAGTTTTTGGTAACTTGGTTCCTAGGGCGCAAAGCCTAGTGAAGCTCATTTCTGAATTATTTCTTCTTTCTCCATTCTGTCATGGCACATAAAAACCAAGATATCAGACAGATGGGCTTCTCTTAGTGAGGTCCAAAACACCCATGTTCCTTATTCTTCATTACTGCATTATATGTATTGTACTTCCAGATGAGCACTCATTGGTTGTCAGTGCTCATGCACAAAAGCCCGACTCTACGACTAAACACCATTTGATTTTGTCAGAGCAATTGTGAACTAGCTGGAATGTTGTGTATCACATTACGCGATTGGCCTTTGTGACAGGGTGGGTTGACTCCACACTCCCTGCTGCATGCATCAATCTCTGGATCCCACAATCATCACACCCAGGATGAGCCAGGCAAATGAGGAGACACATTGGAAGAGGTAGGTGTAAAACCGCAACAGTGCTTTTATTACAAAAAAAAAAATTCAAAGCAGAGTCCCCAAGTGCAGTTCCCAAATGTCTTCAATAAATAAATACAAAAAAGGGGGAAATCCATGAGTTAAAATCCACCTTCAAAACGAGGGATCTAAAACAACAAAGCAATCATGTCCTTACTGCACAATCAGATGAGCCGAGCACAACTCCATCTTCGTCTCCCCACTCACCCATTGTTTGCTCAGCCAGCAGAGACGTTAACAGCTGCGGTCTTCATCACACGACCCCTGTCTTAGCTGCCGACATGGCTCCGGTCAGACTGTCTGAGGTCAGACCTCCTCCCGTCATCCTTCATGCTCCCGCAGTTGTATCCCTGGGGAGGACTCCTCCATGCTTGCACTCACTCCACACAGTTATTCAGTGGTGTGAACCAGCCCCTGGAACGCCACTCCATCGCTCCTTTTGCGAGGTCCAAGATAACGCTGCCTTTTCCCCAATAGCTACCTGGTTCGTCTCTTCTCTCCACCTGATGCCTCTCTCTCTCCCTGTCTATTTTCTTCCTCTGTGAAATTTTTCTCCCCCCTCACTACTGTTCCTGGAGCAAAGCGCGTTCATACACCACCCAATTAACACCAGCACTTTGCGGAGCGCACTTTTTCTTTAAAAATCAGCACTTCACCGTGAACCATTCCTCACAGCCTTCCCCAGAGCATACTGCCGTCTGCCTTTAACTCACTTAGATTACATAATTGAAGCCTACAAGTGAAATAGCTAGAAACAACATCTAATGTGACATGGCTTTAAGATGCGTAAAGATCAAAATCGGGAGGTCAAAACAGTCTTTAGTCAAACCCAAAAACAAAATATGATAATCAAAGTCAAAATGCCTAAGCTAAAAAGTCGTCACTCAAAAAGTTTTATGAAATAACCAAACTGTGAGAAAATCTTTAGGAGCATTATTTGCAAATTTGGAAAGAAAATGCTGCCTGTGGTCACCTTTTAACACTTTCCCGTAAGAGGTTGTGACCCCTGTAACCCCCTAGCAACCAGGCTTTAATCATGACGATGGGAACACAAAATGGTGGCTTCCATAATCATAACAAAATGGCATCAGAAATGCCACAAAATAATTTCCATAATGTTAATCTTGCATCCGAAAACAAAATCCTCACATCCAAAAACACAAAAATATTCACAAAAATGTATGAAAAATCATACAAAATGAAAAACAACACCGATTCATAAATGATACATAGTTAGAATACACAAAAAAACAAAACAAAGTAACTGACCAGAATTTATTCTGTTGATATTGCGTGTCACCTATTTGGGTCAATCCATAATCTAGAAAAGGACTTCTACAATATGCATAAATTACTTTTCCTTGTTTCCTTTTACCTTTCTGTTGTTGACAGTTAGGGCTTTGTTACTGAACATTAATCTCTGCAAATCTTGTATCTTTTCTGCCTAAACATCAATAAATATTTGGTCAGAAGAATGTGGATTACAACCCTGATGAGAGATACGCTAAATTCCACTTTTATGTATTTGATTTAATCATAATGGCATTATGGTCATACTTACCTCAATGTGCTTGTATGATGATTGTCCAATTACTATAAGTCTGACATCAGCATCCTATTGTCAAAGAAAACAGTATTATGTTTTAAAAACAGGTAGACAAAAATACAGAGGTAGCAAAATCACTAATATCTTGACAAATGGCAGACTTTTTCAGTCATTTCTTTTGCCCATCTTTCTACTACCATGTGTTCACCCTCCTTGCTGGTGGCACAGTACATACTAAAGCCTGGAACCTTTGAAAAAAGATCACCAGTTACATAACTGCAGTACTTGATATCAGGTCAAACGAAAGGTGTGTAAATTGAAGGCACTTCTCTTATCCACTCTATATGTACAACTTAGCCACCAAAAGTCAGCTCATGAGAAGACCTCCCTTTCATTGCCAGAAGAGCTGGATCTTTATTTGTAGCCCTTGGAAATGCACATGTACAATGGTACACCATCAGGGAGTATTAATAACTAGAGGGTTCAGCATTATTTTGGTTACTGTCTCTAAACTCTTTAATTTAGGAACTCAGCTAGGTGAGGTTGGTCACATCTTACAAAGCACACAGCTGTCTGACTTCCTGTATGATGTTATGCAGGAGTCATTAAGATTCCACCTTACTCGAATATTCACCAAAGGCATGCTACCCAAAAAGAGAGGCTGTGTCTGTCGTTTTAAAAGACTTGATGTCCTCAATGCCACTATGCCTGCTGAAATTTGTGAACTCATATGCAAATTTCTTCCTAAGACGAGGGCACAGGTTTAAAGTAAGCATGTAACAAGAAAAAATGGATGTCAGCATTCAATTATTAAGCGTTAAATCTTTCCACAGCTCTCACATAGACAGGAAGGGATGGGAACAATAAATAGGAGAAATGAGGTCAAATTATTACAAAAACTAAAACTGAAGGAAAAAAAAATAACACCATAAAAACAGTTGTTCAGGTCAAAGCATCAGTTTTTATTGATGCACTGCCTTGTAGAAAAGCATTAAATGTTAGTCAACTGGTGTATCTGGATGTAAGCAGTACAGGACCAAGCTAAAAAATAATTGTGGAGTTGGAAAATTGACCAAAATACTGTATGACATTAACAAATAGGACATTAACAGATGAACATGGATGTATAGCCAATTAGTTGCAACCTGGGCCTGTGCTTGACACAAGTCGACAAGGTAATCATCTCAGACGGAACTTTCATGTAACTTTTTTTTTACATTATGAAATAACAATACAAAAAAGGTAAGTGTAAACCTTAAAAACCTTAAAAAGGTAATGGTTAAAATGACTTAAACAATCCATACCAGCTGCATTTGACTCTACAGAATACTACATCTAAAACTGCTTAAATTCTGCTTTGCAAGTGATTTATATCCAATATAAATGTGTATTGATCTCTATCCTGAATCTGGAAAATTAATAAAAATGAATAAATAAGACAGATGCAACCTAATAAACAAACATGAATACCAGTACATGTTGACTTGAAATCCTTTACCATGCCAGACTTTTGCAAATTGCCAAAAGATGCTTTGAATGGAATAATCTCTACTGAATCTACTGACTCTCTCAGAAAAATATGCATTTGAGGTGTGACAGTAGAGGAAAAACATGGCAATTAAGTTGTACTGGTATGCTTACTTCTTTTCCTTTTGCATTTCACATTTCTGTAAAGAGATCAAATCTATTTCACATTTGTGAAAAGAAAAGTATAAGTTTTGCTCCTAATAGTTCTCTATTTATCTTTCCACTAAAAATCCATGTATTTGTTGCTAAAATATTGTAAAATAAATTACTTCAGAAACTGAAAATAGTCAATAAACTGGAAACCCCTTTACATAGACTCATGTTTTTGAATTGAAGACAGGACTTTTGACCAGTGAATGAGGTGGAGAGACAGGTCTTCAATTCAAAAGCTTGGTCCCATGTTAAAAGGCTTTCTGTTTGTGGACTACTTTCATTTCCAGAGTTATTTATTGAACAGTATTTTAGCCAAAAATACAGTACAAGAATTTTGCATGCTGTGGGTGTACAATCAGATGATGTGACATGTGGGTTTTGTGACATAAGTAATGCAAGATTTTTTCCTGCTTTTTATGTGGAACTTATGTCAGTATGAATGCCTCCTACAAGGCTGCTTAAGACTGTACTTGAAATGTTCTTTACCATATTCCATCTTTTAAAAAACTTTATGAAAAAATGAGTCATAAGTGCTCATGACCACATATGAGGTACAAGTACTTATAACAGACAGTGTTTAATGCAACCTAAGAAGACAGAAGAAGTAGAAATATCCATTACATTAAACAATGTTGAAAAAAGAAATTAAAAAGCATTGAAAAGAAATTCAAAAGCATTAAAAAAGGCAACAAAAAAGGAACAATTATCACCACATAGATTCTGTATGGTCTGTTATGTTTGGAGTCATTAATTTATAATTAATACCTCCTTTAGTGTGCCTTCTTGTAATGGAAAAGCAATCTGGTGACATGTGCATATGCTGCCTGGTGTAAGTGAAAACAAGGTACATGAATGCCACTGAATGAAATAAAGACAAATTCATTAAAGATGAAAGGTTTATTCTGAGATATCCAAATGGACCTGTGAATTAGGATAAACCTTTAAGATATTTATCCTACTGGACAGCACAAATTCACATTAAACCTACTCTAAAATTATACAATAATATCTGAAAAAGATCAACATTAAAATGTTTTGGCAAAATTCATGAGGCATAAATAATGCCTTCTGCCTAAAACATTAGACTATAAAACACAAAGGTGACAGTTTCAATCACAACTACTGGTGTGATCCGGATTCAATCACTTAACCTTCCAGAGTGTCAACTATAGAACTGTGAAAAGTGTACTTGCAATCATCCACGCATTTATTGAATCGTATAATCAAGTCTCTTTTAAGGTTGCAGGAAGGCAGAGCTTACCCTAGTAACAAAGTGTGCAAGACTGGATGCAGTCCTGAACAGGCTAAGCACATGCACCATGGTTTTGGACAAGAGCATTGGATGAAAAGTGCATTTGCTATAACAAGAAAGTGTGTTGGGTTTGCATAGTGGTTAATGCTGCTGTTTCAGAAATCTGGGAGATTAGTGTAGAATCCATTCCCAGTATTTTACAAAGATAATAATTATGTCCTCTTTTACTTACCAAAAGAAAGCACTTTGGTATTTTAGCCAGATCCTCGACATACTCTTTGCAGGTGTAGCACAAGAAATGCTGAAACATAAGCAAACTGTCAGTTACAGCGAATACTGAGGCACTTGGTAACCAACAAGCTAAGGGCAAAACAGAAGAGATAGCTGCAAGAATGCCCACCTATCTATCCATCATGAAACCTGCTTACTCCAGTCAGGCAACAGTGTGACAGACAAAAAAGGACATTGCTATGGCAACAAATAAAAACGTGAGGTTTTTAAAAAAGTAACTTTTTTAATGTGTCTCTGAGGCCATTAAAAATAATGTCAATTGTGGGTCTTTGAATTTCATTACATCTTATTTTTGTTAGGTACAAGAAAATTTTTTTAAAGCAAAAAGAGCAGAGCTGCAGTGGGCTGGCGCCCTGCCTAGGGTATGTTTCCTGCCTTGCGCCCTGTGTTGGCTGGGATTGGCTCCAGCAGACCCCCGTGACCCTGTGGTTGGGATATAACGGGTTGGATAATGGATAATTGGTAAAGTATACTAATGACTGCAACAACATTGGCATTCTGAGCAGAATTCAAATAATCATTTTGATGAACAAATGCAGTCTTGCAATGGGTCGCTCTACTGCTGTACAGCTCTAATACTATATTTGATGTCCAGTGATCAAATCATGAGCATCTCTGTCTGCATGGAGTTTGCAGTAATTACCATAAAGATTTTTCTACATATACTTGGATTTACATCTACATTGCAAAAGATGTGTAGTTTGGATTGATACCAAAAATAACCAAGTAAACTGTCATCTCATCCAGAGTTGGTTCTTGAATTGTGCCTGACATTAACATTATTGCCTCTGGCCAACCTGTGACTCACTGAAATACGCGACCTGTTAAAATTACTAAATTAATAATAGAATAAACTCATTTGCAAATTAAAATATCTGTGACAAAGACAAGCAACAATGTGCATTGTGATTCAAAGCAAAAACGTATGGCACAGAAAAATATATACGGGTATGTATAAAGCTGGGCGGCACGGTGGTGCAATGGTAGCACTGCTGCCTCGCAGTTAGGAGACCCGGGTTCGCTTCCCAGATCCTCCCTGCGTGGAGTTTGCATGTTCTCCCCGTGTCTGCGTAGGTTTCCTCTGGGTGCTCCGGTTTCCTCCCACAGTCCAAAGACATGCAGGTTAGGTGAACTGGCGATTCTAAATTGGCCCTGGTGTGTTTGTGTGTGTCCCTGCCCGGGAATGGTTCCTGCCTTGTGCCCTGGGATTGGCTCCAGCAGACCGCTGTGTTCGGATTCAGCGGGTTGGAAAATGGATGGATGGATGGAAGCTATTATTTCAGAAGAAGATGGATGGCTAATATTTTAGTGGGTGCCAATGTGGCACAATTACTAGCATCATACTGAAGGCACTAATCAGTTCTGGATGGTTTACTAGTCCTAATAGGTCACACTCACATCAGGCCAACTTCCAATACAGTTGCCAATTAATAAAATATTGTCAACTCCACTGCATGTTTGCGGGGAACCAGAAACCACTATGGACTGAAGCCAATGAGCACCCTTCAATAGTTTACTAATTCATCTCAGGGTACATACACTGGGACAATACCGACTTTTTAAGTTAATACTTAACTTAATATACATCTCTCTGTAATGCTGGAGGAGAATCACAGTGTCCGGCCAAAACAAACTCATATGCCAACTCCAAACAGATAGTGACCAAGACAGAAATCAAAAAATGCCCCTATAGGCATGGGACACTGTTGAGACCAACATGGCACTGTACTGCTTAAATCTGAACATTTAACACTAAAACGTAAATGCTATAAATTAGTATCATTATTATCCAATTTGATTTAGTGGTTTAGGAAGATTGGATGAATAAATAGATGGATGATAAAGTATGTTTACAAGTCAAAATGTGTGTCTTTCTTTTTAAACCAAAATAAAACTTTTAATACTATATGAGTTATTTATAAAGATCAAATATGTCAACTTTTTTAAAAGATATAAAGTGAGTGTAATAGGTTTCCTGTCTGCAAAGGAATTGACAGGACCAGAATGGGACATAGATTGAAATAAAAAGATAGAAGGCATGTTATAAGTCATCTGACATGTAAAATTATTGTGGATAAAAACAGACTGTCAGTGAGTAATAGTTACAGAGGGTACTCTGGAAGTGAATTTGTCAAAGGCAAAAGATCAAGAATCGTCACATGTACTACCACAATAACAAGACTTGCATAGCCTGCGGTGGCAACCAAATACCCCATGAATGAAGGTATGACAGGCAAGTAGTCCGGAAGCATTTCTGGGTATCTGGTTTTGCACTAGTATACAATCAGCTATAAAGATCAGGAACATATGAACATACCAAAGGGCACTGAATGGGCATCCCTAACTCTGAAGTGGTTCTGATGATTAGACCTTAGACAACTCCAAGATGGGTTGTAAAGCTCCCTGCCATCACTTACTAGAATCAGAGGGGCAAACACTTGCTGGTAGGAAGGTGGAGGGTATTAGAAGCTGTACTAGAGGTGGAAGGTAGATGGTAGTGTACACTATTACAATGTACTTTCTAATGGAAACAAAAAAGAGACACAAAAATGTGAAGAAATAAGTGATGTCACTGGGAATTAAATAGAAAAAAGTGTACATGGTGAAAAATGAAATGATAATAGAAGGAAGAAGTTTAGCGATGTACTTCAAGAGGATAATACAACTGAATCGGGATTAGTACAGATGGTAAAACCTATCAAAATTAAAAAATATTGTGCTTTGAAATTGAGGTTCAATGGGACAGATCAGATTTGCTGTTTGTTTTCCATATGTGACACTTTGTGTTTTTGGTTCAATTAAAATATCACTTTTTTATATAGTTTGCGCACTTTTTGATGATCAGGTGTCTCCACTACAGGGGTTACTTTGGTCATCAGACAACGGCTTTTAAGTAAACAGTTTGCTTTAGTTGCTGTGGAAACAAGATAGCTTCACAATCAAATCTGGCAACTTTATATTAGTTTTGCATTGAAAACCAAAACATTTCATTGTACGTGTTACCGTTTACAGGAATGTTTGTTAGTTATGAAGGGCGCTATATTAATATTAACTTTGTCCCCCAGCGAATGCCTGAATGGTAAAATGTGCATCCAATGAAACATTAAAAATTTAAATTAGTCAATTAGTCATTTCGTGTTTAATCCGACATCCTAAATGGCCACACTAACTCTCAGGCGTTTTAAAAAGCACATGGGAATTTTACTAAATACATCACACTGTAAGTAAGAGGAATCGCGGACTGCTGTGCTTGATTTTCTGTCTATGAACTGCGCATGGGACACGGCGACACACCGTTTAACTGCCAAATCCCTGACTTTTGGCTCTGACCCACCGATTAAGACGCCGCAGCGAGACAAGAAGCGCTTTCCTGGTATCTACGGCCGTGGGACAGCCTGATATGATTTTCACTAAACATAGTAGTTTTGGTTGGTTGTTAACACTCACCCTGACGAAAATCAAGATCGCCTTCTTGTTCTCATACAAGCTCTTGAAGAGGATCTTCTCGCCGTGTCGATCGAACACTATGCAGTCGCGCAGCGCTGAAATGTCCACTTCGGCCGACTTGTTCGGCCTCTCATGGGAGGTTCTGGTTATCTGCTGCGTAACAGGAGGACTCACAGCCATAGTTCTCTATCGGAGCTGGATAAACATCGTTGTCCTAAGCAGGCGGCTTTTAGGAGTTTGGGGGAGGTGACGGAGTGTAACGAGTATGAACCACACCTACATCAACGACTGCATTCTAGTCTCGAAACTGGTCAGACGAAATCAGCGATAACGTGGGAAAAGCAGCTCATATCCATTGAAATACTGCGTTACCCACAGCAGCGCTTACTAAAAAACCATACCAAAGATCCCAGAGAATTCACCGACGTTTTATTTATATAGTTCAATAAACATTATGCTAATTAACAAAAACGGATTCATAACTTTGGCGTAATTATGTAAACCCGACAGATAAAAAAACATTGCATGCATTAATCTTGTGGTATAAGATGCGGGAAGTCATTTAAAGAGTGACAGGTCCATCCATCTATTTTCAAATGCTGGGTCACAGGAGCTGGGCTATTTTTCTTCCGCATTATGGACAAGGCAAGGTATTCCCAGAACACGCCATCACAGATTTCCGTGCATTGAAATTCAGATAAGTCGATAAACCTAATACAGTACTTGACTTAAATGGGGCGGCCACCCAAAACAATCCGGTGCTCGTGCAGAGTATCTGAACAAAGTGTACAGCGTGACTGGGTCGGCACTTAATACCAAGGTGCGCAGGACTGTGAGGAGGTGGTCCAGTCACAAATAGTTTGGGGACTACAAGACTAGAGCAAGACGCGTATTAAATTAAATTAATTACTATATGTTCATTTTCATGGACATGTAGTGTCATCATCTCATCAAGAACTGCAAAGCAAATGTTTTCACCCTAAATTCTAAGTTTACTACGTCTTGCAATAAACATGAGAGGATAAGCAGACTGATAAACTGTATATTAGGCAAAACAAAACACATATAAAACACGTAGGGAGCAACAAAAGTAAAATTTGCACTCCAGTGAAAGAAATTCTCACAAAGCATATGGAGACAGTGAAATGAGAGAGGTACAAGAAAATGGTGGAAATAACACATTTAAGAAAAATGGTTCATTAAACATGGGAGGATGCCAACTTTGCCAGTCTAATTCAGCAAGGTACATGTTTTGTGCCTGGCAAAACTCAACTGAATTTAACATAGGCATTTGTATTTTCTCAGAATTGAAAATTAGGGTGGACTAACGCTATTTGACCCTTTATAGTGCACTTTAAAAACCATAGTTAATACTATTAATTAAATAAGGAAGTGTGCCAAATTGAAATTATGAGGTAGGTCAGGTAATGTCCACAGCGGCACTCATGAAATGCCCTTTGAGTCAGATAACCCTCCTACAACCCTAATCTTAACCATAGTATAATGCAATGGGCGTTTCATGATGTTGGGGCATTACTGGACTAAGCTCATAGGCACTGCGGTCTGCAGTTACACTCTGCTTGCCAACTTTACCAGTCAATTTCACCCAGGTGTCCACGTTAGGCCTGTCACACCTCAACTACAATTTAACAGAGGTAAGTGTATTTTTTCAATACTGAAAAGAAGAATGGCCCAATGCCATTTAAACCCTTAAACTGAAAATGATCTTTACAGTAAATTCCATTCATTAGATATAGGAGTATACTGACTTTTCCATCAATCTGACCCACACACCCATGATGGGCCAGACAAAACTCAACTACATTTGAACCTATATATTGCCCATTAAATATCACAGTAAAACCCATTAATTAGATATGTGAATGTGCCAACTTTACCAGTCAGTTTGTCCCAGATATCCATATTGGGCCAGGCAAACCTCTACTGAAATTTAACATATATATTTTCTGAAAACTAATAATTTGGGTGGCCTAATGCCATTTATTCTTAAAAGTACCCATTAAACTTCAGAATAAATCCCATTTATTAGATATTGGAGTATGCCAACTTTGCCATTCTTCTTGAGTCAGGTACCTGCATTAGACAGGTAAAAACCCAACTGCATCTTAACAAAAGCACATATCTTGTCATAAAAACTGTGAAAATGAAGGTGACCCAACATCATGTAACTCATTTGTACCTCTGCAGGTTTAACATGTGGAACACTGATTTTTTTCAAATAAGTAGCCAGGAGTGAATATGTACCCATTCAAATAAGTAGTTGTGAATAAGTAGCTAACTTCAGCAACACACATTAATATTTATTATCACAGCTACCTGGTGGAGAATATCTATACTAATAAAAGGCAAAGCCCTCACTGACTGACTGACTCACTCACTGACTCACTCACTCATCACTAATTCTCCAACTTCCCGTGTAGGTAGAAGGCTAAAATTTGGCAGGCTTATTCCTTACAGCTCACTTACAAAAGTTAAGCAGGTTTCA
>JANRMT010062835.1:73415449-73427569 GCA_026402145.1 Polypterus bichir lapradei
TAAAATAAATCGAGAAGCGCGCGTACATACTTAGTGCATCCCCTCTCGGGAATCGAACCTCGGACGTGGGCGCTACAGGCGAATGCTTTACCATCGCGCCACTGCGTGTGGTTTATCTATTCTAGCGTAGCAGTGTAATTAGGTTTTTGTTCAGCACTCTTTGGAACTGTTACTTTTTGTCTGCGCACTGCGTCAGTTCACGTGAGCCGCTGAATATGGTTTTATATGTCAGTCGCTCGCTTATAATTGTTTCGCTGCCTTCTTAATTATATAATGCATGTTTTCTAAAGCGCGTTTTGTAGCTCTTCCTGGCTTTCTACGTAATGCGTGATTACGTGAGAGGCGTGATGATGTTATACGGAACTCCGCCCCTCCAGCTGAACTCCATTACAGTAAATGGAGAAAAACAACTTCCAGTTATGACCATTACGCGTAGAATTTCGAAATGAAACCTGCCCAACTTTTGTAAGGAAGCTGTAAGGAATGAGCCTGCCAAATTTCAGCCTTCTACCTACACGGGAAGTTGGAGAATTAGTGATGAGTCAGTGAGTGAGTGAGTGAGTGAGTGAGTGAGGGCTTTGCCGTTTATTAGTATAGATTTTATTAATAAAATCAACAACTAAAACACTTTTTTGGATAAATTCTTTATTTAAAGTACCGGCATGCAAAGTTACTTCTTCATCTGAAAGATGGCTCTGTGGTTTCGTCATTATTTACTTCCGTATTCATCGGCAAAACCGGCATTGCGCTGGAAATATTGAATCTGAAATGATACTCGTTGTATAAACCGACCCCCAAACTCCAAGCCAAAAATCTAGGACTAAATTCTCGGCTTGTATTCTGGGATCTACGGTGTATAGATATAGATATAGATATAGAGAGAGAGAGATATAGATATATAGAGATATAGATATAGATATATATATGGGAACAACATTCATATCAATGACAAAACAATTACATTAACAATCATGTTATGTTATTTTTAAAATTTTTCCTTTTCTTTTTCATACCTTCTTTAACACACTACTTCTCCGCTGCGAAGCGCGGGTATTCTGCTAGTGACTTTATATATTCAAGTTTTGACTTTATATATTCCAGCGCTGACTTTATATATTCAGAAACAAGTTTTGACTTTATATATACGGGAATGACTTTATATATTCAAGTTTTGACTTTTTATATTCCAGCGCTGACTTTATATATTCAAGTTTTGACTTTATATATTCCGACAGTGACTTTATATAATCAAGGTTTGACTTTATATATTCGGGAATGACTTTATATATAAAAGTTTTGACTTTATATAGTTAAATTTAGTCATCATTGCATAACTTTTTTGTCTGAATTTCTTTACCATAGAAATTTAAAGACTAAATTCAACTTCCATTCCTACCAAAGATATTTCTGGCGACTAAACAGAACCTACTTATATCCAAATTCGAGCTATTGAGCTGTCGCCTGCATGCCTGAATAAGTCACCCTCGCTTCGCTCTTACTTTTTTACCGTTCATTTAATCATGGCTAGTGGGGGAAAAATTATAAAATGGAAGGAGGATTACACTGAGTATGGCTTTACCAAAACAATTATTGATGGTGAATCGATTTTTCATAAAGCTTCAATTGGTGATCTGTTTTTCTGTGTTAACCTCATATTTTTTCATAATTCTTCTCAAACCAAGGGGGTGCGAGGGTAAAATGAATCGGGAAGCGCTGATCAATGTAATCGGTGTACCAGGAAATCATGCATTGACAGAAGTTCCCCTTTGCTTGTAATGCAAAGTGTGATTAAATATGTGATTTTTTAATGCGTTATGGAGCACATGCATCGAAGCTTCTCAGCTGTGCTTGTGCTAAGAAAAGGAAACATTTTACAAATAACGTAACACGATTGTCAATGTAACCTTTTGTAAGTAGTGCCTGGAGGATTCAGTGTGGAGAAACTGTAGAGACAGCGTGTGTATTAACTTGTGGATTTTTCTGTGAGTATTTGGTGGCAGCGTCACAAACTCGCTTCCGTAACACCGCGTTAGCTGCGGAGCTCAGCTCAGAGCGAAATGAGGTGAATGGGAGGGGAGATGATGATGTGAATCCCCTACAAACACAGTCTCTCGGAATTTGCATAAGCACAGTCCTTCACCTGCAATTTTAACTTAGTTACAAAGTGCTCAAAACTCTCGTTTTATATCCTGCGTCCTCTCATTAAGCTTGTATCCTGCATTACCCATGGGCATGACAAACGCCAGCGGCAGCCTGTCTATGAACTTAATTTAAACTTTAGGTTTACACCGTGCTTTGTTTCCGAAGTAGCAGCACTCATAAATATGGTTGTATATGTCACTCGTTCGCTTCTTATTGTTTCGCTGCCTTCGTGTAGAATTTCGAAATGAAACCTACCCAGCTTTTGTAAGGAAGCTGTAAGGAATGAGCCTGCCAAATTTCAGCCTTCTACCTACATGGGAACTTGGAGAATTAGTGATGAGTGAGTCAGTCAGTCAGTGCTTTGCCTTTTATTAGTATAGATCTATAATAGTGGAAAGTAGCCAAGACACAGACAGGCGGACATGTTTAAATCACCCAACACACGTTTATTGTCCTTACTTATATTTACAAGATGCAACACACAACCCTAAAGTCCAGGCCAATAACACAATGCCTCTCTCTTCAGGCTGCCTCCTTGCCTCTTCACCAAGACCTTGTCTTCTTGACCTCCTGACTCCAGCCCTCGAACGGAGGGAGGTGGCCCCTTTTAAATTCACCAGGATGTGCTCCAGGTGCCTCCCGACACTCTTCCGCCGGCGCTCCCCAGTGTGGCGGAAGTGCTGGCTGCGCACCTGAAAGCACTCCGGGTGTCCCTGATCCTCTTCCCCCCCCCCCAGCACTTCCGGGTGTTGCAGAAATGCTGAGGTCCAGGGCCCCATAGGCATTGGGGCGCCTGCTGGCTGTGTCCAGGGTCCCCGTAGCCACCAGAGCAGTCGCTCCCACATGGTCTGGGGGAGGCATAAGCCCTCCTCTGGTCCTCTGGGGTGTCCCGGCTGGGTCACCCCCCCAACCACCTGTGACTATGGAGATATATAGATATAGATGTAGATATATATAGATAAAATTTTCAGCTCTGAAACAAAGACATATAGTCTTGGTTGGCACAGAACAATAAAACTGTTCTCCTGAACAGAACAGTGAGACAGGCAAAACAAAGGAGCATCCTAACAAACTCTAATATGTTGTCTTGCAAAGGGAAGTATAATGGGTGGTGTACTTGCATGACCAGGAAAAAAATTCAATTTCCTAATACTCAATACCAGGATAACGTGGAAACTGAATATAGAAGCATCTGTGATGCTTGTAAGATGTGATAAGGCTTATTTCAAACAAAAGTATAATCAATGTTCTATCTTTCTGAATTAACATAATTGTTTCTGCTTCTGTTTTTTTAGTTTGAAAAGCTCTGCTTCCCTAACGTGGACTTAACATTCATTCTTTCATTCCTTTTACATTGCTTTTTTGTGACTCTGGGTTACAGGGGCAACGTTCTTAGCACTGAAGCCCATTTGTCTCTTTTACCATTAATACTTGCCAACTCATGTTATGGGATTCCAAGGCATTCCCAGGTCATCTGGACGATATAATCCTCCTAGCAAGCCCTGGGTCTCCCCCACCTGGTTATGCCTGTAAAACATCCACAAGGAGGTGTGGAGATCAGTTGTCTCCTCTTGATGTGGCGCATTAGTGGCTGCACTCCAAGACTCTCTTGGTTGTCTGCTTTTCTTACAATACAATACAATACAATTTATTTTTTTTTGTATAGCCCAAAATCACGCAAGAAGTGCCACAATGGGCTTTAACAGGCCCTGCCTCTTGACAGCCCCCCAGCCTTGACTCTCTAAGAAGACAAGAAAAAACTCTCAAAAAAACCCTTGTAGGGAAAAAAATGGAAGAAACCTTGGGAAAGGCAATTCAAAGAGAGACCCCTTTCCAGGTAGGTTGGGCGTGCAGTGGGTGTCAAAAAGAAGGGGGTCAATACAATACAGTACAATACACAGAACAGAACAAATCCTCAATATAGTATAAAAATAAAAATTTTAGAAGTACGGAGTAGTATTTAGCAGTAGGTGATATCGCATAATTTGATTTGGATTTGTTTAGAGTCCTGGAGACCTTATTCATCAAGCTGCCTCCCCCATTTGGCCATTCTACAGCTGAAATAGTGCTAATTCGACGAAAGGACCCCTCTTTCCCATGATTCCTGCGATCCTCCATCAGGGATGACTTTACCTTAGTCAGGCAAAACATCTTGGCAGGTGAGCCGTGGCACCAAGTGCCACATTTGAGTACCGAGAAGAGAAACAGAATAGGTGAGGGTTAGTATCAAATTATAACTATCATGTTATTTATTTTTAGTGCTAATGACTAACAACAGAGATGCAGTCTGTACAGTTAATCAGCAGCTCTATTCAGGATATGCTAAACTGAAGTAGTGAGTCTTCAGCCGGGATTTAAAAGCTGAGATCGAAGGGGCACCTCTTATAATAGCAGGCAGACCATTCCATAGTTTAGGGGCCCTGTAACTAAAAGCTCAACCTCCCACTGTTATTTTATTAATCTTTGGAATCATAATCAGACTGGCATCTTGAGATCTTAATGTGCGTTCTGGCTTGTAAGTCATGATAAGTTCAGACAAGTAAGCCAGACCTTGGCCATTTAATGCTTTATATGTTAAAAGGAGGATTTTGAAATCTGCCCTTAACTTAACCGGGAGCCAGTGTAAGGATTTTAGAACTGGAGTTATGTGTTCGTATTTTCTTGTTCTTGTAATAATTCTTGCAGCAGCATTTTGGATTAGCTGGAGGCTGTATAAAGAACAGTTTGAACATCCAGTGAACACCGCATTGCGGTAGTCAATCCTACTAAATGTATAAATTAATTTCTCAGAATCCTGTTTATTTAGAAAGTGCCTTAATTTCTCAACATTTTTAAGATGGAAGAAACATGATTTGGACAACTTTGTAATATGCGCTTTAAATGACATGCTAGAGTCAAAGATAACTCCTAGATTGCGGGCTGATTCAGTAAAATTAATGGTGATTCCAACTGAGTTAAATGATGACAGAATATTGTTGTGATCAGCGTCATTCCCTCCAACAATTAACATTTCTGTTTTATCTGTGTTTAAATACAAGTAGTTCTCATCCATCCACTCCTTTAATTAACTAACACAACTAATTAAAGACAACATCAGAGAAACTTTATTTGATCTAAATGAAAGATATAACTAGGTGTCATCTGCATATGAGTGAAAATTAACATGATGTTTCCTAATGATAGATCCTAGTGGAAGCATGTAAATTAAGAATAGTAAAGGTCCCAGTACTGAGCCCTGCGGGGCATCGTATCTCACTTCTGTGTATAATGATGGAGTACTGTCTGTACATATTGGAATCGATTTGATAAATAAGAACTAAACCAAGCGAGCACAGTGCCTGTAAACCCAACATCATGTCCTAGCCTGTGCAGTAAAGTAGAATGGTCAATGGTGTCAAATGCTGCACTTAAGTCTAACAACATAATTACAGTGGAGTTTTCTTCATCAGAGGATATCAGAATGTCGTTTACAACCCGCGTTAGTGCCTTTTCTGTAATACGACCAGTGCGGAAACCAGACTGGAATTTCTCAAATAAATTGTAATGCATAAAGTGTGACTGAAGCTGATTGGCGACTACTGTTTCTAGTATTTTAGAGAGAAAGGGTAAATTTGAAATAGGCCTATAATTATTTAGTATGTGTGGGTCTAGGTCTGACTTTTTAAGTAATGGTTTAATGAATGACACCCAGCCACCCTGCATGGAAAGCTTATTTCAACCACTTCGCCCACAATCTTGTCCTTTCGGTCATTTCCCGAAACTCATGACAATAGGTAGGGACGTGATCAACTGGTAAATCAAATGATTTGCCTTCTGGCTCAGCTCCTTTTTCACCACCACGATTTGGTATAACGACTGCATAACTCTGCTCGCCTCCGCAATTCATCTCTTGATCTCACCATCCCTTTCCCCATCATTCAAGACCCCAAGATACTTGAACTCTTCCACTTGAGGCAGTAACTTACCTCCCACTCGGAGAGGGCAATTCATCATTTTCCTACTGAGGACCATGGCCTCAGATTTGGAGGCGCTGATCCTCATCCTTGCTGCTTTACATTAAGTCACAAACAGTTCTAATGTGTGCTGGAGTTCACAGCCTCATAAAGCCAACAGGACCATATCATCTGTAAAAAGCAGTAATGCAATTCAACGGCCACCGAACTAGACCTCTTTCCCTCCCTGGCCACACCTTGATTTCCTGTCTATGAAAATTACAAATGGGATAGAAGACAAAGAACAGCCCTGGAAGAGTCGCACACCCACTGAGAATGGTGCTGATATTTTTTTGAGTATGCAGATATAGCTATCACTGCAATTATACTGGGACTGAATAGCCCTTTTTAGGACCATGGAACCCCATCCTTTTGCAGCACCTGTCCACAGAATGCCTCGACAAACATGGTCAAATGCCTTCTCCAAGTCTGTAAAACTCATGTAAACTGATTGGTTGTACTTCCATGCCCCATCCAGGATCCTCATAAGGTTAAAAAGGTTGTCCACTGCTCCATGGCCTGGAAGGAATCCACAATGCTCCTCCTGGATATGATGTTCCACAACTAGGCAGAGTTTCCTTTCCAGTGCCCTGGCATAAGCATCCCCAGGTAGGCTGAGGAGTGTGATCCGCCATTAGATCCTTTTTAAAAAAGGGGACTACCACCCTGGTCTACCACTTGAAGCACTGCTCCTGATGACCATGCATCAGTGAAAAGGCATGTCAACAATGACGGTCAAACAAAGTCCAGAGCCTTCAGCATATTTGGTTAGATCTCAGCCACCCCTGGAGCCTTGCCCCTTCAGAGTTGCTTAACTATCTCAGTGAGCTCCCTCAGGGAAATGGGCATCGATCCCTAATTAGTTTATGTCTCAGCCTCCTCCACAGTTTGCACACTCGTTGGGTTCAGGAGCCTCTCAAAGTGTTTCTTCCACTGCCAGACTACATCCTCCTTCTGGGTCATGATTTCTTCTCCTTTATTGAGAACAACCTGGGTGATGCCATGCTTTTCTGTTCAGTGTCACCTGATGATTTGCCAGAACCTCTTTGAGCCTGATCAATATTTGCCTTCCATGGTCTTTCTGAACTCCTCCCATACCTGGGTTTTTGCTTCCCTTACCGACAAGGATGCAGTCTTTTTAGCGTGTTGGTACCCTTCTGCTGCTTTAGGTATCTTCCATGCTAACCATACATGGAAGGTGTCCTTTTTCAGACTGATGGTATCTCTTTCTTCTGGTATCCACCATTGGGTCCTCGGATTGCCACCTTGAGAGGCACCGATGGACTTCAGTCCGCAGCTCTTGACAGACTGTTCCAAAGTGGAGGCTTTGATCAAGGACCATTTGGACTCTACTTCCTCATCCTTGCCCTGGATTTGTAAAAAGCTCTTCTGGATGTGTAAATTGGAAGTCTATCTCAAATGGGGCCTCCCCCAGGTCCCTGTCCACCCTCACTACTCGCTTGGACCTTGCAAGTCTGTCCATGTTTCTCCCCAACCATCTCACCCAACTCACCACTAGGCAGTGATCAGTTGACCGCTCTGTCCCTCTCTTTACCTGAGTGTCCAGAACATACGGCTGGAAATCTTTTGATACAATTAAAAAATCGATCATAGATCTTTCGCCTAAGGTGCCCTGGTACCAAGTACACTTATGAGCTACCTTATGTTCTAACATGGTGTTTGTTATGGACAAACCATGCCTAGTTTAGAAGTTCAATAACAAAACACCACTCGGGTTTAGATCAGGAAGGCTGTTCCTCCCAATCACGGCTCTCCAGGTGTCTCCTTCGTTATTCACGTGGGTGTTTGAAGTCACCAAGCAGAATTATGGAGTCCCATTATGGGACCCTTAGCAGGATCCCTTCCAGGCACTTAATGAAAACCTGGGGCCTCATGCATAAACAGTGTGTGCACACAAAAATGTTGCATAGGAACGTTTCCACTCTCAAATCGCAATGTATAAAACCTAAACCCCACTCGAGCTAACGCAGAAATAGTGAGTGACATCATCCATTCCGCAGTTGCTAAGTTACAAACGCAGCACCCGGAGGCGCTTGTGCTAATCGCTGGAGACTTTAACCATGTAACGCTGGATAAAACATTACCTGCCTTCTCCCAGTATGTGGACTGTAATACCCGGGGAAATAGGACTATTGACCTACTGTATGCAAACGTTAAAGACGCATACAGTGCCATCCCGCTGCCTGCGCTTGGAAAAGCAGATCATAACCTGGTTCTGCTTCAGCCTCACTACAAACCAAGAGTGAAGGCGCTACCTGCAACCACACGATCATTCAGGAAGTGGTCCCCTGAGGCAGAGCAGGCTCTTGAGAGACTGCTTTGGAACTACAGACTGGGATATACTACTGGTGTCACATAGTGAGAACATTGAAGAGGCTGTTGACTGCACAACTGATTACATCAACTTCTGTATGGACATTGTAGTTCCAGTAAGAACAGTACGCTGCTATGCTGACAACAAGCCATGGATTATAAGTGACATCAAGGGCCTTTTGAACCAGAAGAAAAGGGCTTTTAAAGGCGGTGATCAGCATGAGCTCAAGCGTGTGCAGAAGGAATTCCGAGTCCAGCTCAGGGCGGCGAAGGAGCAGTACAGGAGAAAGATGGAGCAGAAATTGCAGAATAACAGCATGAAGGAAGTGTGGGATGGGATGAAGATCATTACTGGCTGCAGCTCGAAGTGGGGTGCCACCATCGAGAGAGACTGGGAGAGAGCAAACCAAATAAACAACTTCTTTATCAGGTTTGACCACCCTAACTCGCTGTCACCTCGGAGTACTTCATCCTCCAACCATCCTTCTGCTGATACCAGCATAGGTGAGACATCCCCACCCACAATTACAGCAGCACAGCTGAGCAGAGAGCTGAGGAGACTTCGTGCCAGCAAAGCAGCGGGTCCAGATGGTGTATTGCCACGACTGCTGAAGGCCTGTGCGTTGGAACTGGGGAGTCCTCTACAGTGCATCTTCAAACTGAGCCTGGAACAGGGGAGAGTCCCGAGGCTTTGGAAAACCACTTGTATCACCCCAGTCCCAAAGGTATCATGTCCTAGTGATCTGAATGACTTCCGGCCTGTTGCTGTGACGTCACATGTGATGAAGACCATGGACCGGATGCTGCTTCACCACCTGAGGCCACAGGTCCGCCATGCCCTCGACCCTCTGCAGTTTGCATACCAGTAGAAGGTGGGAGCGGAGGATGCCATCATCTATATGCTACACCGATCCCTCTCCCACCTGGACAGAGGCAATGGTGCTGTAAGAATTATGTTTTTGGACTTCTCTGGCGCCTTCAACACCATCCAACCTTTGCTCCTTAGGGACAAGCTGACTGAGATGGGAGTAGACTCGCACCTGGTGGCATGGATCGTGGACTATCTTACAGACAGACCTCAGTATGTGCGTCTTGGGAACTGCAGGTCTGACGTTGTGGTCAGCAACACAGGAGCGCCGCAGGGGACTGTACTTTCTCCGGTCCTGTTCAGCCTATATACATCAGACTTCTAATACAATTCGGAGTCCTGCCACGTGCAAAAGTTTGCTGATGACACTGCTATTGTGGGCTGCATCAGAAGTGGGCAGGAGGAGGAGTACAGGAAGCTAATCAAAGACTTTGTTAAATGGTGTGACTCAAACCACTTACACCTGAACACCAGCAAGACCAAGGAACTGGTGGTGGATTTTAGGAGGCCCAAGCCCCTCATGGACCCCGTGATCATCAGAGGAGACTGTGTGGAGAGGGTACAGACCTATAAATACCTGGGAGTGCAGCTGGATGACAAAGTGGACTGGACTGCCAATACTGATGCTCAGTGTAAGAAAGGTCAGGGCCGACTATACTTTCTTAGAAGGTTGGTGTCCTTCAACATCTGCAATAAGATGCTGCAGATGTTCTACCAGACGGTTGTGGTGAGTGCCCTCTTCTACGCGGTGGTGTGCTGGGGAGGCAGCATAAAGAAGAAGGATGTCTCACGCCTGGACAAACTTGTTAAGAAGGCAGGCTCTATTGTAGGAATAAAGCTGGACAGTTTAACATCTGTAGCAGAGCGATGGGCACTAAGCAAACGCCTGTCAATCATGAAGAATCCACTGAACAGTGTCATCTCCAGGTAGAGGAGTAGCTTCAGTGACAGACTTTTGTCACTATCTTGCTCCACTGACAGACTGAGGAGATCGTTCCTCCCCCACACTGCGACTCTTCAATTCCACCCGGGGTAGTAAATGCTAACATTATTTAAAGTTATTGTCTGTTTTTTACATGCATTTTTACTACTCCTTTTAATTAATTTTTTTTTTTTTTTTTGGATCAGTATACTGTTGCTGGATTATTTGAATTTCCCCTTAGGATTAACAAAGTTATCTATCTATCGGTCTATACTTGGCGTAAAGCCACGCACATTTTCATGGTAGCTCCAACTCTGGCATACGCAAGTTCTCTGCTCGGTTTTACAAACTGGCGGCACCTAGCGTCAAAGCAGTGCTGCTGTTCCTGTGTGGTTACCCTTTCTTTTTTAGATCCACATCCCTGACGCGGCTTTATCATATACACTGAAACTAACTACATATTTTTTTTTTTTTTTATATTAAGGCATCTGATTATAATTAACCTGTAACAATATAATGGTCCAGGGAATAGCCAAAGTATTCCAAATACCATAGCTGCTTTAGCGTTGTTACTCTCACTGCACCTTTTTTTTTCTTCTTCTTTAAGCTGTTCCCATTAGGGGTTGCCTCAGCGGATCATCTTTTTCCATAATTCTCTCACTGCACCACTCGGAGTATTTATATTGCTATATCTGAGTGGGGAATTGCAGATCTACAGCAGGTGATCGGAAAGAGAATTATCGGTATACAGCATCAAGCACACGCTGCCTCTCACACTACAAATGCTTCAAAGCCTTTCCTGTATGGGCCTCGCAGTTCAGAAACAGTTTCATCCCAAGAATTATACATGCACTCAATCAGTCCATCAAGTGCTCCTTGTAGAACTGTTTGTACTTATAAGTACAATTACCTCACTGTAAACTTGCACTACAGTTCTAATATTGCACAACATGAGCCACTTTATAAAGCGCGTATTTACATATGATGACAATATAATTTTTAAGATGAAATGCATCAAAATGTTTATTATACAGATAAAACTTTAACTTCATTTAAATAATCTATGTTGTTAATAATTAAACATGTGAGGACACGGTGCTGCAGCACTAGCGAGGAGCTGGCGCTCCATTCATGGATTGTTCCTGCTTCACGCTGTATTTTTGCTGGTGCTTCACTGGAAGGATAGATGGATAGAATAATTGAAACATGTAGTGCGAAGATATTTCAATGTTCCTTAAAAGTTTTGAAGAATCGGTGTTTGGCTTAACGTCTATTACAGAGCTGATTGTGTGGTGATTGGGTATTTGAAGAAAGAAAATTAAGGACAGGAATTGGGTCTTAGTACGTTTGAAAGAGGCAGTACTGCTAAAATACTGTTAAAATAAAATATTTCATCGAAGGTCACGCATGGTGCAGCAAGCATCTTGCATGAGACATGAACAATCACTGCGCCACCGTGTTCCCATATTTAATAACATGCTTTAATTCCTATCATCATGAAAATAATATCACATATACATCTCAGTATTTTAATTATTCAGAGAGCTGTAATATTACGAATGTAATGGATTCTGTGTCCTGTCGGAGGAAGAGAAATCCCGGAAGCACGTAGTGATTCACACACATAGAAGATCAAATACAAAACAAAGCATTTAACGTGCTACTTTAGTTACGATGGGATTTGAGAAACTAGTAAATTAAACGATTTTAAGATGAAGTTTATGATGTTCTACTTTAATCTATACTAATAAAAGGCAAAGCCCTCACTGACTCACTCACTCACTGACTGACTGACTGACTGACTGACTCATCACTAATTCTCCAACTTCCCGTGTAGGTAGAAGGCTGAAATTTGGCAGGCT
>JANRMT010062835.1:73427969-73469472 GCA_026402145.1 Polypterus bichir lapradei
GATAGTTCATAATATCCACGCAGACTTGCACGTAACAGCGGGAGTTATCCGTTTTAACAAGCAGCGTCTTGCACTGATACGAAATAGCTGTGTGTGTATATATGTAGATATGTATGTATATGTATATATATGTTTATATATGTGTGTGTGTATGTATATATATATGTATTTGTGTGTATATATGTGTGTGTATGTATGTATGTGTGTATGTATATGTATGTGTATATATGTAGATATATATATATGTATGTATATATGTGTGTGTGTATATATATGTGTATATGTATAGATATGTATATATATATGTTTATGTGTGTGTGTGTGTAAATATATATATATATATATATATATATATATATGACAGCAACACTCATCACTCACAACAGTGACAAAACAATTACATTGACAATCATGTTACGTTATTTTCAAAATGTTTCCTTTTCTTTTTCATTGCTTCTTTAACACACTACTTCTCCGCTGCGAAGCGCGGGTATTTTGCTAGTGTGAAAATAAACTACATGATTAAAGTGGAAATTTCGAGATTAAAGTTAACATTTTGTGCTTTTTTCCCCACTGTGTGCCTTTTTTTTTTCTCTGTACCCTAATAAGCTTCCAAATGACACTCAGACGGTGGGCTACGACTCGCCTTTTCACGGCGGCTTTGATATGTGACAACTTCTTTTTTATTTCGGGCACTGTGTGACTTTTTGAACTTGAGATTTCGAGTTTCTCCGACACGCTATGTCACTCAATCAACTTCCTTTTGTTGTTGATACCACTGTTTAAACCAGGAAATAGTACGCTTTTCCTTGCCTCCACTTGGTATTCGCTGAAATTCTTCTATTTTCCCTTGTGCTTTTGCCATTGTCTTTTCACAGAAGGCTGAGCTTAAGGGCTATTTATATTGATTTGCATATTTAAAGAGGCATAATACTGGGAGGAGTTGGGGCGGGACACCGGGTGCGTGCATGTGCGTAGCTTTTCACGCTGACTGGGATTTTTGTAGCGGAAGAACGTGGTAGTTGGCGTTCGCACAGATTTATGCATCTGGATTTTTTTGTGCATATGAACATTTCTGCTTTTGTGCTAATGCCATGTTAAAGTGCGAGTTCTACGCACGCTGTTATACATGAGGCCCCTGGTTTTCTAGCTGCCATTTGGTGCAAAAGCTGCAGTATGCTGAATATGCTGAGGTCTTTGTTGATTACTTAGATCTGAAGCCATCTTAGATGGGTAGCACAGATAATCTTAGATAAATATATAAAAAGTAAGTAATGAAAAGGCAGATGCTTTAAACAATAACATGGCTTTAGAATAAGCACATGTTTAACTAGGTACTGTTTTAGATATTTTATCTGTCTGCATTGATATATTAATTTCATTTTATATGGTGAAGCAGAGAGTGCTGGCAGGGTGAAATGGGTAGAGAAAAGTGTCAGGAGTAATTTGTGACAGACGGGTATCAACAAGAGTGAAAGGGAAGGTCTACAGGATGATAGTGAGACCAGCTATGTTATATGGGTTGGAGACAGTGGCGCTGACCAGAAAGCAGGAGACAGAGCTGGAGGTAGCAGAGTTAAAGATGCTAAGATTTGCACTGGGTGTGATGAGGATGGATAGGATTGGAAATGAGTACATTAGAGGGTCAGTTCAAGTTGGGCAGTTGGGAGACAAAATCAAAGAGGCGAGTTTGTGTTGGTTTGGACATTTGCAGAGGAGAGATGCTAAGGATAGAGCTTCCAGGGAAGAGAAAAAGAGGAAGGCCTAAGCTAAGGTTTATGGATGTGGTGAGAGAGGACATGCATGTGATGGGTGTAACAGAACAAGATTCAGAGGACAGAAAGATATGTAGGAAGATGATCTGCTGTGGCAACCCCTAACGGGAGCAGCCAAAAGAAGAAGAAGAAAATGATTTCTCGCCCTCTTCATAAAGATAAAAAGGTTTATATGATTAACAAATCTAAATTGGCCCTGGATGAGTGTGTGTGAAGATGACTTTTGCTATGACCCTGTCACTTAATAAGCTTAAAAATGGTTTAGCTCTTGAAAAACCAAAGTTAGATCTTTGCTTTAATCCAAGGCTAAGCCTAAAAAGGGTAGACCTCACTACCTCAGCCTGGCTTCAAACTCGGATGGCAGGTTTACTAGCTTCATAGGCTCAAAAACTAGAAAGAGTACCTTACTTTGAAAGCAGGGGCCAAACCCAGGAAATCCAATAACTAGAGAAAAGTATAATCTACAAATTAGGGAAACAAGCTCCGTGCCAAATAAGCTATGATAACAGCTGCTTCGCCTTAAATACCAGTGGGAGTGGTTCCTCAGCTCTTGCATTAGTTGGTCCTGTCCCTCTGGACTCAACATACTAAGTACAACTACCATAACTAGACAGGGCACCACAAAACTAACATTGTTCATAAAAACAAAAGTCAATAAATAAAATATAAATTAAATAGTTCAACATAAAAATGAATGAAAACATAATCAACTATACTTATGTAAAAGACAACAAAAAATGAAATAAAAGGAAATACACTTGAACTAGGAAAAAACCTCTGGCTGAAGTGAGGTAACTTTATCTTGGGACAAATTAGAGTCCTCACCTTGTACGTGATACATTCTCTCACCACTTTGTGGTGAGGTCAGGTCTTGGATGCGGTATCTGTTCCTTTTGAAGTCTTCATGTTTGCAGTTTGTCAGTTATGTAGGCATGTATTTGTGGAGCCTGAAAGTTTCATATTGGGAGAAGCAAATACATTTTCTTTGGCACCCAAATATGTTATAGTTTATAGATTTAACAGAGTACAATGACATTTTTAGTTGATTGTCTAACCCAAATATGTTATAGTTTATAGATTTAACAGAGTACAATGAAATTTTTAGTTGATTGTCTAATCAACATGCAAGATGTTACAACTCTTTGGCACTATGATTAATTAGTATAACTACCTCCCCTTAAAACTTTGGTCTTCCTTACTTGATAAATGTTAGTGGGTATTTGTCATTGGAAGACAGAATGAGATTGCAAAATATAGTTATTATAACTCTTTCAACTTCTCAACTTTCTAAAACACCAAATCCTACAAAATCCTTAGTGCCAGTAGCAGCAGGCTGTCATGGCTACATCTGCAACCAAATAAGATAATCCGCATGTCAGAAATAAGCAAACAGAAAGGATAGCACAGATATCTTATGTAACTTACATGCAGATTCCAGTAGTCAATGGTCAATTTTATTTTTACTATTTTAACTAGGGATTGTCTGATCAGGTTTTTTAAGGATGATACTGATCACCGATTTTATGTTACTTGATCGTCCAATACTGATTCTGATTTTTTTTTTTTTTCTTTAAAAATACTTTAATAAAATATGTACGAAAATATTTATCTGTAATACACATGGCATGAAAGAAAATAAAATGTTTCTCATAATTACACGCTGTCATATTGTTTAGTTTATTCTGTAATGTACCTATCTGAAACACAGCTTAATTAAAAACAGTAGTTTTCATCATTTCTGCAACAACAAAAAAAAAAAATATATATATATATTAAATGCAATTACTGGTCAATGCTGCTTAATTGTAAATAAGCATGCACTTACACGTTTTAATCATTTTAATTCATTAATTGCACTACAACTTTTTGCTGTTAAAAATATACAT
Organism: Polypterus bichir lapradei; assembly: GCA_026402145.1. Taxonomy (NCBI): domain Eukaryota; kingdom Metazoa; phylum Chordata; class Cladistia; order Polypteriformes; family Polypteridae; genus Polypterus; species Polypterus bichir. Next base: position 73,431,631 of record JANRMT010062835.1, read on the forward strand.
TTAATCTATATATGCAGGTGTTGTTTTTTCTTCATTGTATCAACTAGACATTCTTGAGGTGTAATTATAAAATATGGATTACCATTTTAATTATATAGTACTTGTTTCTTATCCAACCTTATGCTGCATGACAAACAGTAACAAATTAACAAACACAGTACACATCTATAAAAACAAAAGCCTGTTGTTTACTAAGCAGGAATTTCAAATTTGTTTGTATCTTTTCTTTAATTTGCAAACTTTTGAGGCAACTCGGGCCCGTTTTTCAGGCAAGATGTAATGTTTTGATTGATTACATCTTACCTGAAGAAGGGGTCTGAGTTGCCCCAAAAGCTTGCATATTGTAATCTTTTTAGTTAGCCAATAAAAGGTGTCGCCCTAGTACTTTTTCCAATTAAAAGTGTAAGCTGCTGCATTTTAAACAAGCACATTGTTCAAACTCAAGTGGTATCTGTTTTAATTTAAAGGTCAAAATGAAGTTCTACATTTTTTAAAGTAGATTTTCTTGTTATTTTGTCTAGTTGCACAAGACAACTGCTCTGATTCCTTTTTTTTTCAGCTTATTACTCCATTTTCCAATCTCCTCTCATTCACTGATAAAACAAGCTTCCACTCACTGCTCTTTGTCTCGATGCATGCTCAATAATCCTGGTAAGGAAATTCTAGAAAGTTTATTCTGTTCATCTGGACATAGTTTTTTTTTTCCCCGATACGTTTCATCACTCATTCAAGTGACTTCTCAGTCTCAGTTGACTGCAGGTTTCTCCAACCTTATAAACAGTACCTTGGCCTAATGACCGAACTAGCACCATTGACTAACAATGGGCCGTGTGATCAATGATATGCAAATTGTGCATTGAGCAATGGCCATGAGTACCATTCACAGAGAGTTGGGGAATGGCTGCAATCACAACATTGTAAGATGGTGATAGAAACTACCATCTTTGAACCGAGGAGGGGGCCTAAGGGTACATCTTTCACTGGTCTTTGTTTACACTGCAGGAAATTTGATGCAAAAGGAAAAAATAAAAGATAGCACTGGCTCAACTATAGTAATACCTTGCGTAAAGGAGTGCCACAGCTAAATTACCATAAAGCTTAGAAAAGCAGGGGCTGAAAGTATCGGTTTTTGTGATCAGCCTTTTTACCGATCACCAAGTGAGTTTTCTAGTGAATCTCTAACTATTTTGATCCACGGCCATTCAATCAGAGGATTACTGTTTTAAACCTGATACTTTGCAGAAAGCTTAGCACAGTAGGGGGTTAAGGAATAGCATGTAGTACTAAACTAACCTCTCTTTTTTCCTTTCGTATACAGCAAAAATTAACACAAGCAACCAGAATATTTTCTTTTAATTATGTCTATGTCCTGGGTATGACGTTAATCTGCATCCAGCCCTGCATGTAGGCCCTTCAACCTGCAGGGAAAAACCTGGGGGTTGGTAGAAGAATTGGCACTCCAGCCTCCATAAAAAAACCTCACACTGTTCCACTTCATCTGAACTAGTGTGGTGCTGAGGTGTCACCCATTACATGGCAGCACTTGGGTCCTAATCTGGGATCCTGAGTTGGTTTGTCATGTTGTGGGTGTGGCAATGGCTGTATCAGTGCATGCTCCTAAACTCCCCCCCCGCCCTCTCTCTCTCTCTCTCTCAGCATTGTGCTACAAGTTAACAGAAAGCTAGCTGTGCATGATAACTCTTGATGGCTTACAATAGCTAAACAAGCATTGCTGACACTGAAACAGCAAATGAGTATTCTAAAGAAACTATAATAAAAAAAAAAAAAAAATTGGAAATATATCAATTATTTTCCATTGTCATTAATGAGAAAGGAGAGCAACTTTTGCTTCCTTTGATGGACTGTTAACAGTTGTAGCACAAAGCAGCTTTCAGTCAGGGATCTGTGATTTTACAGTGAACTAGAATAGATAGAATCAGCAACAGAACAATAGTTTTAGGGTGTTACAGAAGTGTTTAAAAATCTATCCTTACTGAAAATGTAGATAAAAATGGCAGAGTATTTTGCTAGGGAATAAAAAGAGTTGTTGTGGTATGTGCTTAAGAAAATGCCAATTTTGCTAATGGAAATGCAGAGTTACCCTTGAAATTTGAAAAAGTCTGTTTATGGAGCTAATGTCTGTGTCTTGATAACATGATGCTGAAATTAGTGTGAAGTAAAAGATATAACCATTCTTTTGCTTTTTGAATAAGACTTTTAAAAATTCTATTTGAATAGCTACATTTGATCTGACAGCTCTAATGTGTTGCAAGCCAGTGTATCTGACACTGTAGTGAGTAATAATATAATTTATCAGTTATCAGTTATTCCTATTTACTATTGTCAATTTAACGAACTTTTCAAACAGATTTCAAAATAACAAATATATTTCATTAGACATATATCAGTGGTGATGTACATGTCAAACTGTATAGTACAAGCAAATCTACAATATATTAAAAATTCAGATAACTTCAAAAATGGCAGGTTAATTAGATTCTGAGACATCAAAGTACATATAAACAAGTGACTCTTCCTCCACTGTTTTTCACAGATGATGGCAGATATAATGAAAACCTATATAGTGACCAAAGGACTATGTTTGTATCATAGTATTGCAGTCGAAGTGATTTTTACCAAGCTTTATACAGGTTTATTAATTAGTACATATCTGTCAGTAATTGGCAGTAGTCCGCTGGTCTGAGGATATAAGATTTGATGTTATACTAGTAAATCAAATTGGGAAGTAAGGTGTTTTAAGGTAAGGTAGTCATACCTGCTAGTCATGGTTCTGGCTAATGGCAACAGATTTTATGCTGTTTAGCACATACAAGTATAAGCATCAATATACTGTGCTCTGTACTGTATGTGTTACAAGAGTGACCATATGAAATATCTCTATTGTAAAAAAAAAAAAACTTGGGACGAGACGTGATCTTTTGAAGAGAGACAGATTAGAAGAGAGACATTTCAGAGAAACACTTTCATGTCCCACGACACGGTCAAGTCCCGTCATACTGACATCCTTTGGAAGTAAGTCCCGTGACATTTTCAAACAAGGTGATGGTCATTTAACCTCTCAGTTGATGACACACCCTACTTACAACCATTTGCAAACAAGATCATGGTCATCTAACTTCTCAGTTGTTGGATAGAACTTCAAAAATGACTAAGCGAAGAAAAAAGAGCAGCACGTTGAAAAGAGACCCAAAAGCGCTGGAGAGAACAGAAAGCCCAAACAAATGCAGAAAAGAACAATAATAATCTGTGTGCAAATTCTGATAATAAGGAAAGTAAGCAACGACTGAGCGAAGAAGAAAGATCTGCAACGTCTATCACAACATTACATTATTAATGCGTATCTATAAGTCGAAGTTTATTGTCTCTTCTTTATTAAATCGAATCAAGCAAAACTTAGAAAGGTACATATGCAAGGTCTAATTGATCACGTTCAAAATCCAAATATCAATAGTTCAGACAAATTCGAAATAGGTAAAGCAGTAATATTACCATCAGCATATCAAGGTAGTCCAAGAGCATTGCAACAGTTATATCATGATGCAATGGCAATATCCCCAACTATCGGTCGGCCAGATTTATTTATTACAATGACGTGCAATCCACAATGACCAGATATCCGCAGATTCTTGAAAACAATGCCACTGGCTAGATCGGCTCTGGATATTCCCACTTTTGTAAGTAGATTGTTTTATCAGAGAGAGAGAGAGAGAGAGAGCGAGAAACCTATCCTGAATTATGGTACAAAGTCATTAAACACGTCTCACGGACCACATTTAAAAGGTTCAGTATGTTGGGGACTTAAAAGAAAAAAGTGTTTAAAGAAATTTCCAAAAGCATTTGTTCAAACAACAGATATGACTAACACTGGCTTTCTTGATTATCGCTGAAGAGATAATTGTCATGAACAACATACTTATCATGAAAAGAAAGATGGTAAAATTGTGATGCTCGATAATTCAATGATTGTACCATAAAACCCGTATTTGCTCAAACTATTCGATTGTCATATTAATGTTGAGTATTGTGTATCGGTTATGAGTATTAAGTACATCTACAAGTACTTTCATAAAGGGCACGATAGAGTATGTGTAACTTTATCGGAAGAACAGTCTCAGGCCGAAGTTCAAGCATATTTAGATATTGAATGAAAGCGGGTGGCAGTTAATGGAATTCTGTTGAATTAATACTGATTCATTTACCAGGTCAGAATATGATTCAGTTTAAACAGGGCGAAGAAGCAGAAGCTTTAGCGGTGGCGAAAAATAGAAATACAAAATTATTGGCTTATTTTGAACTTAATAAAACAGATGTAAATGCAAAAGCATATACGTATGCAAAAATTCCTCTGTGTTACACATTGCAGAAACAAAAAAGACTGTGGCATCCAAGAAAAATTAATTGCAAAAGTGTTGCTCGATTAAATATCGTATCACCAAAAGGTATCAAACGGTATCATTTAAAATTGTTGTTACGTGGATTGAAAGGAGCAACGTCGTATAAAGATGTTCTAACTATAGATGGAACTTCGTAGGTGCCTTTCAAAAAGTGGCACGAGCAGCTGGGTTATGTAAATTGAACGACTATATGTTTGAAATGATGCCTGATGCCACTTCTTAATGATGCCTGACAAATTAAGACACTTCTTCGTGTACTTAATTATGATGGGTGAAGTTGATGCTTTACAATTATGGGAAGTGTTCAAAGGACCATTATCTGAAAAGTCGAATGAACAAACGGCTCTTTCAATCATCAAAGAAATGTTAGAAGCAGAAGATTTAACAATGCAGCAATTTGGACTTCCACAAGGAATTAACCAGTCAGAGGTAACGAAAGAGATAACAGCAGACTAAAATTTAACAGTGGAAGACCATAAGAAATTATATCAGAAAAGTTAATTCCAAATATTGTTTCTACTGAAGTTTTAAAGTAAAAGTGAACATAATGCATATGTAACATTTCCAATGAAAAAAACAATCTCTTTAAATTGTATTTCCGGAAAAACATACCCAGGGGTTGGAGAGCAAAGCAAGCAGGGTGCGGAGCCCCCTAGTATATAAATATATAATTCTAGAAGCATTAATAGTTTGATGAGCTGCTGAAATTGTTTTTTGTAATAGATCAGTATTCAATAAAACTGCTTTGAGACTCATAGTGTTGTTAGTACAGTCTTTTTATTGCAGTTCTTCTAAGGTAGCAGATCAATTGGATAGGTAACAGGACAAAAACGTGCTAGACAGAGGATGAGATATAAAATGTATTTGTGTAGCTGAGCTGTCTTGATGTGACTTTATTTAGTTTTAATCTGACAATGTTCATTTGAATTTCTTTCCTCAACAGCTGCTTTGAACACTTCAGCAGTTGGAACCAGCATTTCACTCTTTTCTTAATGTTTCTACGGGTTCACTTGTATACCTTTAACTGTTTCTGTGCTATTGGTACTTTCATTATTATTACAAGTTGTGCTAATGTACTTTATCTTTAAATAAGTGTGTTGTGGACTGTGTAATTTGGCTTTTATGAGTTTATGAATAACTGATTGCTGATCAACCCATAGCATGGATGTTTAAATATACTGTCATGATCAACTTTTTCTAACAACTGTATTTAAATTAAGCTATTAAGCTGCAAACAGGTACTCTCTCTTTTGGTACCAGCAGGTTTGCTTGTAAACTGCGACACTTACAGTAACTGTAGATTCTCGAACTAATAGAAAGCCTTTTTTACATGTAGTGCCTTGCTTTTAATATTCTTCATTACATTCTGACAAGTTAAAATTATACTTTACATTCCTAAACATTAATTTTGATTACTGGAATTCAATATTATGTCTCACAAAATGAGAAGTACATATGTCTACAACTTTTAGAATACACTTTACAATACAAATTGCAGATATCTGTTAAATATTTACAACTGGGGGATTTTCCCAGTAACCCCTATATAGATTTAATTTCTCAATGGTTAATCTTATTTTTACTATTAGAAATTCAAATTATAAAAATCTGTCAATACAGTACCTAAACGTGAATAGTAGATATCTATAATTTTGATTAATTACATTTCGAACCACAGATGTGGTCAGTTACTTTTTAAGTATTTTTAATTCTATTTTAGAGTATAAAAATGCATTTATTAAGAGATTTTTAATTCAAACACTTTAACAAGATTTGCAATTATTATCTCAGCAAGTCAAAATGTAATTACAGATATCAAAATAGGAATTTGTAGAAGATGTTAAATGTTACAGTGGGTTGCCATGCACATACTCTTGTAGCTTCAAATTTAAGACGTTGATCCAGTTCAGAACCAGATTTTATTAGAGGGCTGCTTTATTAATTTTAAGGTGTGCAAAAGTAAGTGTGGTGCTTACAAGAAAGTAAGACATTTATTCAACTTACATTTATATAATATGTTTTGGTGAATTAGTGTTGCTCATTTATTAAACAAGACATTCACTGTCTGTAAAATTCATCATTGTCTCAATTGTTTTTCATCATATGACTTTGTCTCTGACTGTCAGGTAAAACCCAGAACTTAAGAAATGGTTTTGTAAGTGACTCCAGATTGGTACAAATCTCTTTTGCTTTTTTCATTTTTACTATGAAACATTTTTTTCATTTTAGACTTCCGCATTATACCCTCTCTGCTTACGTTTATTTCCATTTTTTGGAGGACCAGAGGCACACATATGCAGCATCACCAGCTCCTTATTTTTGCCATTCATGCAAAGCTCTACTGAAAATCTTCTATTGGTGGATTTCACCTCTTTCAGTACTCTTTTATTTCAGGATAGAAGATGGTTAGTGCTATGTAATGCAAATTAAGGAAAGACACAGCAATTTAGAAGAGAGTTCAGCTTGTTATTTTAAAGGCAGTGCTTAATTCTACAAACACAAAGGTTAAATCATTTGCAAAATTCAGTTTGAGAATAGTTTAATTATTATCTGCAGTTGGGATGAAAGTCATAAGTAAGTCATCTTCAGTGATAAAAACCATTTCCAATATCCACTAATATAAGTGTTACAAGAAATAATCTACAGTACTAACTGGTGTAGAAATGCAACATTGTCATATAACAGCAGGCTTGTGCCGCCTTCCTGTAGACGTTTAATCTCCAAAGGTTTCTGATAATACTGTCATTATGTGTATAACATGCTTTTGTTATGTTTTCTGCAAACCAGCATGAGTTGATTATCTACATTATGAAAGAACACTCTTTTATTCATCATTTTGATTTCCTTATCTTTGCGAAAGCTATATTCTGATGCATTTAGGCAACTGGCCCATGTGTTATCCCAGCATGCTATTAAATGAATAGACATTTATTTTTTATTTGTTTTATATTCCCTTCTTTCCTAAAGATTGCCATTTATAGATCTATTATTGTTCATACATAAAGATGATCCAAGTTTAAACTGTGTTTTTGAACCTTAAGTATGTAATATTTTAAAGTCAGTTCTCCACAGTGCTTTCTTCTCTTCGATTGGCTGCAAGATGCACTTTAACTTAATAATACAAACAGCTTTACATGAATTTTATTTGTTTACATTAATAAAGGAAAATACTGGCAAACCAATGTTGCAGTCTGATCCACATTAGCAATAATTGTCTAACATTCAGTATGTATTGTCTTTACAGTAGAATTTATTTTTTTAATATGAATCTAATTACTGAAATATGCCCATAATTTAAAAGAGAAGATTAAAATTTTCTATTTACTGCATGTAGGCAGAATATTTCTTAAAATATTTTAAAGAAGGGGAAAAAAATCACTAAAGTCACTAAAAGTAAAAAAATAAAGAAATAAAAATAGTACAAATTACAATAAAAATGCTATGATTATGATCTCTGCTATTCTTTTTCTGATTTTATGTGGTGGTGATCTGTGCCACCACCATCCGATCAAAGCACCGTGCTGTCCCTACATTGATGGATTAAAGGCCAGAGGTCCACATGACCATCATCGTCGAGTTCTTCCATGTGAAGCCTGAAAACCATGAGGAACGATTGAGATCATTTATGTTCGGTAGAATGCCTAGAGGGGGCCTGGAACCCTTGCATATTTTTTTATTTTCGGTCCTCCATGGCCTTTGGACCTTACGTTTTATTCTATGTTAATTAGTATTGCCTAATTTTATTTTTTATATTTTGACTTTTTCTTAATCCTGTACAGGACTTTTATTGGATGTAGCAGACTGCAAAAATCAAAGAATAGCATGCGTAAAGAAGCCATGCTGGAAAATAACAGAATGCTAGTCATTTTGTACATACATATATTTGTTTGCAGTGAGCAGTAAAAAATTTTTACATTTTTACTGTATATCACCTAATACGAAAAGATTTATAATTACAGTGTTGCTAAAGTTATATTGCTTAATGATGGCAAGTCATTAAAATAAAAGCAAAAATGAAAATAATAGGGTGGAAAAAAATGAACATTTGAAAAATCCTTAATTTAATAAACAACCAAGAAAAGTAACACACGCCTGTGTGTGTGTGTGTCTCTCTCGCGCGCCTGTGTCTCTCTCGCGCGCCTGTGTGTGTCTCTCTCACGCGCCTGTGTGTGTGTGTGTATGTCTGTCTCTCTGTCTCTGTCGTGCGCCTGTGTGTGTGCGTGTGTCTCTCGCGCACGCACCTGTGTGTGTATGTCTCTCTCTCTCTCTCTCTCTCTCTCTCTCTGCACAGGGAATGCACAGGGAGAGACTGAACACATGCAGCCCCGCGCATGCGCACCTCACCAGAAGAGACACACACTGACACCTGGACGCACACAGGGGTTTTATTAAAGAGGATTATTTAAATAGTAATACAACTATTTTTTAACATGTACATTAATTAATAAAAAGTATTGCAGCCCCGTAATTTAATGCTAAAAATATTAGTGCAATTGTAATTATGAGAAAAACAAATCTCAAAAACTTGTCTGTATAGTCTTACTCTCTACAGTGTTTTTTTCACATTTGTTCAGATGCTTGTTACAGGTCTCAAACAAATTAACCTGTTAACATGATATTCCTTTGTTTAAGTATATAATTGATGTCACCCATTTGCAGTCAAAGGTCTGAATAATATTTTTAGACTAATAGAGTTTTCCTTAACTCTCTCAGCAGTGATGGCCTCATCTTATCTTTTGCATCAATACAGCTTAAAGGAGAAACATTACTTGTTAATAATAATTATTATGAGAACCTAGTAAAACAAGTTTTTATTGTATTACATAAAACACTTAAATACAGACAGTTGTGAATAAGAACCTTTTTAAAACAATTTTTACTGTATTTTAAAAACTTAAATGCAGAGCGTTATAAAGAAATAAAATGGCCATTCAGTGGGTCTCTTCGGATAAAACGGTACTATAAAAGATATGCTGAGACAGCATGTCTTCACTCATCTTTTAAAGCTTTTATTCAAACAAATTGCATGTTCCCTTGACATGTATATCTGTTTTTTGTTATCAAACAGACAGCACTTTTTGCTAACGTCCATTCTACTCCTCATACGCTCTCTCTCTTTTTTCAGTCTCTGTCCCTTGAAAACCAGTCAGCTTTTGGCAGTAATTTGATAGGAATGAATTAGGTCATTTATGTTCCCTCAGGATACATAATATAGTTTTTCCTTCCAGGCGATGAATCATTTTACTTTCAGAAAAGAATCCTAGGTAGATGTAAGATTTCAAATTTCAAATTCTTTTTGCTATAAGCTGCTTATTTCTAATATTTAACCATTGTGATATAAAAGCATTATTTGTCAAAATGTAAACATATAGATATGTAAGTAGGTACATAGTACTTTATATTTCCCAAGGGGAAATTATGCTTCTGCTGATTTCTTTTTAAATTAAATCCGTTTAACTATAGTTTTTGCATTATTTGCCTTTATTTACATCAAGTTATTCAAAAAACATTTTAACATTTTATTATCACATAATCTTGAAAATACCAGCTCATTTTTGGAAAGACTTTATATTGAAAGAACATTTAAATATTTGTATTTAAATAGCCTTTACCGAAAAACTTTTTTGCAGACATTACTAAAATAACTGTAGATTCTTTTTGAACAAGTGAGGCTCGACTTTGTAAAGCAGTAAATACTGAAGCTGTTGTATTCAGAGGTATTTGCAAATGGTGAAAAGAATATGGAAATTTGTAAACATTAATTTTTATTTTTAAAATGTATGTAATGTGAAAGGTAAATGCTAAACTAGAATACAGTAAAACAGCTGAGAAGTACGTAATTGGTATGCATGCAGTAGATTTCTGATAGCAAAGCTGCATTATTTAAAAGTGAAGCATGCAAAATAATTATATATATATATATATATATATATATATATATATATATATATATTATTCACTCACCTGCATAATTTCCAGTTGATTTTTTTGCAATAAGATTTCTTTCTTTCAGTATAAAAATGAAGCAGTGCTTGAATTTGTTTAATCTTTTTTTTGTAGTTGGGACAACACTGTTCAGAGCTGAAAGATGTTCACTTTGGTCAGTGCTACAGAATAACTGATGAAGGCATGGTAGCATTAGCCAAAGGCTGTTCAAAACTTCAGAGAATTTATATGCAGGAAAACAAACTGGTAAGTTCTCCATTTGTTTTTAAATATGTTTACTGTATTTTTATTTTGAAGAGGGAACTGGGATTTCTGTATTTTGCTGTTGTAATCAATACATTTTGTAATACTCATATGGCAGGACAATGATTCATTTACTTTTAGACTTTTAAGAAATAGAAAATATCAATTCTAATAAGGCTGAAAGAAATGGAAAATATATCTTGATTAGAATGCTTGTATTTGTATTAATTGTCAAACACTTTCCTGCTATTAAGTGGTCAATAGACAGTTCTCTTTAAAATGTTAAGTAGGATAAAGCTTTTTTTTCACCCAGCAGATGGGGCTCATAACACATTTACAAGTGCAGTCTAGAAAATATTCATTGCATTACAAGGGAAATTGCATTGAACCAGCAGTTTCCTTGTACAGTTTACCTGTAGCTTGCATCAATTAAATTATTTTAATTACCTAATTGGATCCGATTTATAAAATTTTATTTTATTTTCACTCATTGAAATAACTGCATAGTTAATTAAATTATGGTGTTTTGTTTTTGGTAATCTCGTAATAGATATTTGAGGACTGAAAAGCTACTGAGTCTGTAGGTATATCAACTGTATATGTCTAGAAGCAATTATGTCGTCCAGGTCCTCCTGTAATGGTAAGCTCCTGACACATTCTTGAGGAGTGAACCAAAGAACCCTGTTCATGAACTTAATTTTAGCTGCTTGAACTTTTAGTCACCACCCAGAGTTTTTGATTGTTGGAGAAGATGGGGACATAATTTGATATCACACTTAGCTCCCACTTCAGCGCTACAATGAAAAAGAACATCTGCAAAACTACAGCTGTTGCAATAATTTATTAATCAATATTTATGATATATACATTGAATAAGCCCTTATCTATTCCTTAGTTCAAGAGCAACCTTTTTACTTGACAAATTAAAAAATATTGTTACACTTGCTACTAATATTGTTTTGCACTGGTTCCCGTTATGAATAAAACTGTTCACCTTGCATCATACTGGGAGGCTACTGTAGTAATAGACAGATATAATCAAAAAATGTGCTTTCAATCCTGACATATTATGCACCATTTGTTGGAAATAAATGCAAGTTATAATTAACATCTATTTAAACCTTATTCACAAGGAATGTTAATCTATATCAAGCCTAGATGATGTCAGCGAATAATATTCATGCACAGGTACTATTGTTTTTCAAAATTTTTAACTCTTGAGTTCCCAATGTACATATATATACGCGTATATACAAAAGGGGATGGACCTTAAGCCAGAAAACCTTGTATTCCTTTAAATGTTTTAACAAGAACAATTTCATGCTTATTTGAGAAAAGAGAGGAGAAAATGTAATTGTAATTTAACAGTATTTTTTTCCAGCTAAGCACTATTAAAAATGGTTATTCCAGTTATTCTTGCATGGTGTCACCTCCAAAAAAAAATCCTTGGCACACAGTTGTAACTTGGCAGCCCAGATGATCAGAGGAAAAGCAACGCCACTAGAATATTCTCGCTTGCAGCTCTTCAAAGTGCATTTGAGACAACTTCTAAATTACTACTTTAAAGGCATTTTGTTCTGTCACTCAAGAAACTGTGATGCTGTTTAATATAATTAATACCTTTTGAGTATTTTTTTTAATAAAGAATGGTGCTTGCCATCTACTTCCATATTAATGAACACACAAGGTCCTCGGAAGTCAAGTATTCTTGTGCTTTTTAGTGGACTTTTTTAGTCTTATATGAACCTTTTTTTATTATATTTGTATATATGAAAACATTAAAAGGAATGCTTCCTAAGAATTTTTTATTCATGCTGTTTGGTTCATCTGTAGAAATAATTTTTAGAAGTGTGCTTTTTCAGTTCTATAGATTTTTTTTTTTGTCATCAGATTTTGATATTTCAACATATTTTATATAATTATTGTGTTTATTACTGAGTATATTATTTGCTCAATAAGCAATTAGCTTTTTAAATTAGAAATTTAGTGGAACCTTAAATGAGAGATTTCTCCTTTTTAATAACTTTTTTTTTTAAATGTGTGTATTTGTGGAATATGTAATTTACTTGTAATGTAGTCTGAGAAACATCTGTTTACTGTTCTTAGACTCAAGTTTTGGCATTGAATAAAAGAAGTATAACAGGTTAATAAGACTACACACGTTCATTGTGCAGCAAGCGACAAAAAGAATCAGTATGGAGGTCTTTATATATGTTTTGTTTTTACTCAAGTATCTTGAGAATTAAAAGTAGAAACAATTCAGTTTGCATTGCTTTTTGGTCAGTTATTTACTGTATTTTGCATAATATATATCAAGTGAAAGCTTGTTTATTTTGTATGTTTTATTTGAAATAAAATGTGAAAAAGACAGCAACTGTATAAAGCATTGATTAATCTGTGTTTGCAAAGAGGTTCAAAGGAAAGGTTTCTGAGCTTTTTTCCCTTAATGTTGAGAGGGCCCACTAATGCAGGGGAATCTCCAAGTACAACCTCTGCTTCTCTGGATTAAGAGTTGCTATAGGCTTCAGTCACAGGTGTACCAGGCAGTTATCAAGGATAACTGAAAACATTATGTTAGTTATTTGACCTGAGAGTGTTTGGGAAATCCCAAGAAGCGCTAGAACTGTTGCTCAGGATATGATGTTTGGGTCTATACAAGTGGATGTGTTATTGCCCTGATCCTTACCAGTACAAATTAAATGAATTTGGGGAAAAATATGCAAGGTTCTCAATAAATGTATACATTTGAGAACTATATTTAACTGGCATACTGCCCAGGCTAATTCCTGCCTCATGTCAGGTGCCAGAACAAGCTGTAACTCCCTGTGATCATAAATTGAGTCAAGTGGCATTAATATCCAGGTGGATAGCTCTGGAAATAAACTGTCAGTTGAAATGTAAACTTTAATTGGATGTTCTTTTTATGGCTTCTGTCACGTAGAAGTAAAAAATCTGAAAAAGGAATGAATTTGGCATTAGTCAGAAATATTAAATTTCTTGGATCAATTTATGAAGGACTTGCAGTATTTGAGAAGCGTTTTGTCAATGTATTGGACATGTTGTTATTGTTTATTCATAAGCTCTTGTTTATATGCATTTTTCATACTTTATGAAATTATTCATCATTCCCTCAAGGACTGAGGACTTAAATAATAAGACATTGGTAAGGGACACAAGTTAAAGTGAATTATTCAATCAGAGAAAATTTGGCCAGATTTTACTGAATTCAGATAATCGGCAACACTTGTAAATTCTGATTGGTTACAATTTCTTGCTTATTTTAGAGACCATCATTTCTCAGCCTTCTACAACAGTCTGCTCATTTTGACTATTAAAGAATTTTTTGTGGCCCACTGTAATCAGAAACTCCTGATGTTTGAGTGCAGGTTCAGTTACATGCGCAGTACAGGAAAAAAAAAAAACAGCTTATTATCACCAGCCCACAACTACTCTTTGAAGTGCCCCCTGAGCAATTTAAGTATACGCTGCATGTCACTTATTGTGTTATGATAAATATAGGAACAATTTACAAGTATGGTCGCTCAACTAATCAGAGGGCTTATGTTGTCTATCAATAAACTCAATGTCAGGTTGCAGGGAGGACATTTTTTATCGATGATATGGCACAGAATTACAGCTGTATTTGTCTTCTGTGTGCCTGAAAGAGCCCAGCCCAGCTTTGCAGAGGTAAGTTGCTGGAAATGACATTAAAAATGTGACAGGTTTGTCAGACAGGACAAGATACTCCAAAGCAACATGAAGCTAAAAATTGGGTAGGTTCTCCCATGAGACAATCAGTTACAAAGCATTTTGGCAAGAAGGATTGACAAGTCTGCCTTGCCCTTTGGCACTTAATCTGATCATTGCCTCATAATTTTGGTAGGCAAATCGGATTTCAATCCATGTATTCACGCAACTGAGTCTTGACACTTTTAAGATGCTTCCTGATATCGGTATCTACAGTGATTAAAAGCAGCATTTTCTTTGTTAAAAAGTCTGAGATTTTGAAGAGTTTCCTACAGATTTATTCTTTTTTGGTTTGGTCTGGGAAAAACAGTCCCTACATTTCACTAGTGGGGTGGAGTGGGGCAGAGATGGATTGGGCACATTTAGGTAATTAAGAATATCATTCAATATACTGTATGCTAAACTAGACAACTACTCAAAAATCACAAAACGTATGCACTAGTTCATGCTTTGAGTTTAGTAAAAACAGATTCACCTCATCCTATAACTCAGAAGTGTGAAAGAGCCGATAGTGATCAGTACCCATTTCATCACATAAAAATCACAAATAAGTATGACTACAGAGTACTGTATGGCTATTGATATAACTTAAACGGAATAATCTAAATCATTGTTCAGTTTTTGCAGCATTTTCTTTTCTCCGTGTGTACTGCAATGAACAGTGATGTAGGCAGAGAAAACATCACTGCCACTACTGGGTTCACCCTCTTGACTGCAGTGTGTGTGTAATCTATGAAGAAATGTGAAAAAGAAAAGCTGGTACACCACCATATTACACGCCGGTCAACCAATATGCGAGTCAATGTTAGCCCTGAAGAGTGGCTGCTTGTCACCTTGAAGTAAGAATAGTAGCTAAAGTTATGTCATTGGCACAAACCTGCAAACTGTTTCAGATTCTCCATTATTATTATTTTGTTGATAATTTGTGTGTCTGTATATATTATATGTGTGTGTGTATATGTGTATATATATATCCATTATATATATATCCATTATCCAACCTGCTATATCCTAACTACAGGGTCATGGGGGTCTGCTGGAGTCAATTCCAGCCAACACAGGGCGCAAGGCAGGAAACAAACCTCGAACAGGGTGCCAGCCCACTGCAGATATATAGTGGCAAGCAGCCGGGAGGACCAGAGGAGGGCTTACGCCTTCTTCAGACCATGAGGGGGCGATCGCCCTGGTGGCTTTGGGGACCACAGGAACAGCGCTTAGAAGCTCAACCCTATAGGGGCCCATGCTCACCCGGATGCCTTAGGAGCCCTGGCCCTCAGCACTTCCGCCACACCTGGAAGTGCTGGGGGGAAGAAGACCAGGGACACCCAGTGTGCTTACGGGTGCACAGCCGGCACTTCTGCCACACCTGGGAGGGCCGGCGGAAGGTTATCAGGAGGCACCTGGAGCTCGTCCGGGTGAGCATAAAAGGGGCCGCCTCTCTCCATTTGATGGTTGTAGTCAGGAGGAAGAGAGACAGAGCTCGGGAGGAGAGGAGTGGAGGCAGACACGAGAAGGAGAGGCAATGGAAGGACCTGGACTTTGGGGAAGTACTGGGGTTGTGTATGTGCTTTGGAACTGTAAGTAATGTATAATAAACATGTGTTGGGTGAACTATCGGTGTCCGCCTGTCTATGTTCGGGCCATGCTCCACAATATGTATGTATGTATGTATTGGTCAAAAAAATTAAAGGAACAGTTTTTAATCAAGAGTATAGCATCAAGTCAGTGAAACCTCTGGGATATTGATCTGGCCAGTTAAGTAGCAGAGGGGGTTGTTAATCAGTTTTAGCTGCTTTGGTGTTAAAGAAATTAACAACAGGTGCACTAGAGGGTCAAAAATGAGAAAACCCCCAAAACAGGAATGATTTAACAGGTAGAGACCACTGACATTTTTCCCTCCTCATCTTTTCTGTTTTTTCACTTGTTTTGCATTTGGCTATGGTCAGTGTCACTACTGGAAGCATGAGGTCGATACATGGACCCTACAGAGATTGCAAAGTAGTCCAACTTCTACAGGATGGCACATGAATATGTGCCATTGCCAGAAGGTTTGCTGTGTCTCCCAACACATTCTTAAGGGCATGGAGGAGACAGGCAGTTACTCTAGGAGGGTTGGACAGGGCCGGTATCTGCTCCTTTGAGCACTGCCAGAGCCCTAGAAAATGACCTCCAGGAGGCCACTGGTGTGAATGTCTCTGACCAAACAACCAGAAACAGATTTCATGAGGGTGGCCTGAGGGCCCAATGTCCTCTAGTGGGCCCTGTGCTCACTGCCCGGCACCGTGGAGCTCGATTGGCATTTGCCATAGAATACCAGAATTGGCAGGTCCACCACTGGGGCCCTATGCTTTTCACAGATGAGTGCAGGTTCAACCTGAGCACATGTTACAGACATGAAAGGTTCTGGAGTGGATGTATCAGTGATGGTCTGTTGAGGCTTATCCATGGATGGACACACAGAACTCTACAGGATCGAGAATGGCACCTTGACTGCCATTAGGAATCGGGATGAAATCCATGGACCCATTGTCTGACACTATGCTGGTACAGTGGGTGCTGGTTTCCTCCTGGTGCACGACAATGCCCGGCCTTGTGTGGCAAGAGTATCCAGGCAGTTTCTGGAAGATGAAGGAATCAATACCGTTGACTGGCCCCCAAGCTCGCCTGACCTAAATCCAATAGAACATCTCTGGGACATTATGTTTTGGTTCATCTGACACCGCCAGGTTGCACCTCAGACTGCCCAGGAGCTCAGTGATGCCCTGGTCCAGATCTGGGAGGAGATCCCCAGGACACTATACGATGTCTTATTAGGAGCATGCCCAGACGTTGTCAGGCATGAATACAAGCACGTGGGGGCCATACAAACTCCTGAGTACGATTTGGAGATGCTGCATTGAAATTTCGGCAAAATGGACTAGCCTGACGCATCATTTTTTCACTTTGATTTTTGGGGTGTCTTTAATTCAGCCCTCTGTAGGTTGATAATTTTCATTTCCATCAAACAATGTGGCATCCTTTCGTACAAAACACATTACCCAGTCCATATCAGTATAGATATCCAGCATCATTTTTTTCCCTTTGAGATCAGATGGGTTTTAAAGTGTTTCTTTAACTTTTTTGATCAGTTTATATAACATTAATACACACACACACACACACACATAAACATGGGAAATATCTGGTCCTCCAGAACGTTAAATGAACAACATGTAAACGCAATCACCCATCGGGATTTTGGCAGAAATTGATGCCAAGGAAAAGCTGTGGCATTTTTTTTTATGCTATCCGAATGCGCTTCCAACTTAACGCAAGTGGTGAAAGCTCATGTGGACTGTCTAGTTCGCTGCAGTGAGCAGAAAAATGCTTGGCATTCAATCTACATTCACCTGACACTACAGATGGCAGAAAAATGCTCAGTTCAGACATCCAAGTGGGCAGGATCTTATAAAAGCTGGCTGATCATTCCTCAGTTTTGAAACCTGTGACAAAATGAAACCACCTATTATTATTTTATTCATTCTTGTAATTCTTAGTTGAGTGTCATCTTGAGGTCCTAAGGCACATTTTTGTTTGTATGTAAAACATCCAAATAGGTTAAAAGGGCATAGGCCTTTTAAAGTGTAATATGTAAGATAATGGATTTTTTTTAATCAGCCTTAAACTTATCTGGAAGCCAGTGTATGGACTTAAGCACATAATTTTTGTGGTTGTGCTTTCTAGTTCCAGTAATAATTCTGGGAGCAATAGTTTGAAATTACTGATAGCCTCATATAAAATGGTTTGAACCTATAGATAATGCAGTGTAGTAGTTCAGAAAATGTGTGCTTGTTTCTTTAATTAGTTGTCTGTTTAAGGCATACAGACTGTATTAATGGGATTGGAAAACTTTTACTTTTGTAAGGGTCTTAGATATGCCTTAAACTAAGAGTTCCCAAACTTTTTTCGGCCGCCAACCCCTTTACCAAAAACTTTTAAAACCGTCGACCCCCTAGTCATTTACTTTACTTACTCAAATTAATACATTTGTACAGTACTCATTAAATATTTCACTAGATATCAGATTTTAATCACTTGTAATTATGATTTAAAAAGATAAAATGGCTACGGAATATGGCATTATCTTGTGCAACATTTAATATCGAAACCTGCACTAATGAAAATTTAAGCAAAAAAATACGAGCAGAGTTTTTTTTTTTACATTTTTGACATTTATGAAATAAATATGTAAATTCAAAATAAGTACAAATAGTCCAAGCTGTACTGTCTGCATTTCTTTTTTGGTTCAGTCATATTATTATCTGAAGAAATACAAACTTTTATTAACAAACAATTTCGACAGCCCCTGTGATTAAAAAAAAAAAACAAAAAACAATAAAGTATGTACTTACTTGAAACAGAAGATTTTTGTTCTTACTCGAATAAATAAACTGTGTCCTCCAATTTTCTTTTTCGTAGTACTGCTCCTCAATAAATAATTATATTCAAAGTTCAAATCACAAATAAGTACATGTCACATAAAACGAACAAATTTATAGTGTTTTATGAAAGCATGACCGTACAAGACTGATAGATTCTGCTAATATAGAATATCCGTCGTCTCGTCCCACCGCAAGCAAGAGCGGACATGCAACGGTTTTTCATGTCCGCACTTGCATTGATATGTTCGATAAGACAATGCACAGATACTGTATGTTTGTGTTACATGTATTTTCATGCATTCTTACGTGTGACTCTTTTAATGACACATTTTACCTTTTTGTTCGCAAGTTTGGTATGTAATGTGTTTTTATCAAAAAAGTGTTTTTTTGAATTATTTTGCTTCTTAATTAGGTACCTATTGGAATCATAGATATTTTGAAGTAACAAACAAATAGCAGTAGTAAGGGGGTCTATTTTTGCTGTCGTTGACCCCCCAATTTTTTTATTGAAACTATCTACCCCTAGAAAGTTCAAATCGACCCCAGGGGGTCGATATCGACCACTTTGGGAACCCTTGCCTTAAACAGCAAAAATTATTAGAATACTGTGCTTTTGAACAATTTTCTGGAAATTAATTAGAGGTGCCACTTTTTGTCTTGAGGTTTTCATTTAAAATGTTTTTTGTTTTTTTTTTTTTAACTGTAAGTATTAACATAGAAATGTTTATTAATTAGAAGCTGAGTAAAAATCTCCAGCAAAAAGTTACTCCTTCATATCACACAACCTGTATTTACTTCTTGCCAAAGTGCTTTGAATCTTAGAAGTTGCAGATTGGAATTCTCACTAAGTTAGAACACCAAATTTGCATTTTACCTCTTAATATTCCACAATTCATTTGTAGCGCGCTTGATTTTGAAATGTGATAACCAGCCCAGTTGATTAGTTTGTTTAGTTAAACTATATGTTGACTCAGACTAGACAGATTTTACTGGAATTTGTGCTTCATTTAACTTTTGTTTGTATGTATTCATCTTGCTTTGTGATATGTCTTGGTTCTTTGGGCTCTGACGTGGGATGATATTAAACTGAGCATAATGACAGGAAACAAATGGTGATTTAAACTTTGATCTGTGCTGAAATCCTAAAGAATTTAAATAAATAATTTTTATACAGCTAAAAGCTTAATGTAGCTGATTAAATAATAACTTGTTATATTCTACTCTGGCTATTAGTCACGTACTTGATATATTTTGATTTTTCATACAGCTTGTGAAAGCCACAAGGTGCTTAGTTAGGTTATATTATATCCAGCAAATCTCTTTTTAGGCAATGTTTAAACGCTGATATGTACCTGCAAAAGAAATTTCATTTTCCCTGTCCTTAATTTTGAAACAGTTCTCTTGTCTATACTCATTTCATATATTATGAATTTTACATTTGAATTGTGTTTCCTTTGTTTTCATTTTAAGTGTATTTCCTTATGTGAGCTCAGTGCAGTCAACTTTTTTTAGTCTTTATCAAGTCATGTACAGTATTAATTAGCAGCGATGAATACACTTATCAATCTAACACACACATTTTAAACAGTCTTCATATTGAGGCTAAAGGAGGACTAAATATTTTTTCCATATGAGTCTGTGCAATTTATTTCACTGAATTTGATTAGTCCATGTTTTAATTAGGATAAATTTGTAATCTTAATATGGTTACAGGTGACCTAAAATGAATGATTAACTGTCTGTAAATGGAGAACCTAATTAACATGTCTGTTCATGTACTTTTATTTGAATATTTCTAATTGTGAAAGCAGTTAACTGAAATATATGAAAACGTTTACTCCTTAAATATTGTTTTAATTTTAGAACTGGCAGCTGCAACCTTGCTAACTGAGGATTAAGTAAATTCAAAGATGATAAATATTAACTATTAATATAATAAACTTTCTAAATACTCAAAAGTATATAATAACCAACTTTTGCTTATAGTCTCTCCAGTTACATGTGCTGCATTGTAATGCCTGTATCAAGTTGGCATTTGCATAAGCAGCCTTAAGAGTTGTTTTATATCTTACTTATTTGATCTTCGATTTTTAAAGTCATTGTTGCCAGTGTCACTGCCTCATTTTGATTACAGGATAAAGGATTCAGGATTATTTCATTTGTTAACAATTTGTATTTGTTTATTCCATGCATCTTCAAGCTAAACTAGTGGAACTGATCAAGCACTATGTTGAAGCTGAATTTTAGGTTTTCATTGCCTTGCTACCAAATTCCATACTGGGATGCTATTTGTTCTCTAGAACCTTTGAACGTAAATATGTTACCCTCTACCTGTCCCTTCATGAGCTTTTAGAGCCAAGACTCTGTTAAAGTTAGTGAACAAGAATTTTGGGTTTATTAACTTTCATAGTTACTTCAGGTTCGCTCTTGATGTAGCAGCAATTGCTTATCTGAAGCACAACAAGCTTTTCCATGTTGTCCAAGAAGCTGCTATTTGTGATGTTGGCTCAGGTGGTGTAGCTAGTTTCAGAGTCATTGTTTACAGTCAATAAGAGTGAGGGATATTTGAAGTGAATTTTAAAGCAGGGTGGTATAATAACATATCATGTACAGATTATTTTCCCAGCTTGACTGTCTTGTATGCTTTTTTGAAAGTTCTCCACTGCATTTTTGTAGTGTCCAGTCATGACATTGTTTACCTCTCCCATATGTTAGACATATTTAGCTTGATCAAATTTAGAGCTGACAAACAATGTCAGTGACAAGGCATACACTTGTGTGTGCACTGCAGTGGGCTATATTCTTTTGATTTGCTTCTTTGCCACCACTGCTTTTTGAACTGTGTATAACCCCCCCCCCCCACACACACACCTCAAAAACATTATACTGGGTTCAGAGAAATGGATTGATTGAATGTGGAATCAAAAACCTTGTCATATAAGCCTAAGCAATGTAAAGAAGTAAATGAAAAGAAAAAAGATCATGTATAGTTAGCACTAGTGCTGGGCGACCAAAAAATTCTATATCATGGTATTTTTCAAAATTATACCAGTTTCACAGTATTGGACGGTATTTTTTTCCCCCATGCATGAGTGGATGTTAACCACATTTCCACTGCAATTACTGGCTTAGGATAACCTATTCCGCTGTCATGAGAATTGTACATCGTACAAGAAAACGTTTTAATGTGCACACAAGTATTAACACAGGTTTGCATGGCCCCATAAAGTGATAGTTTTCAAGGGGATGGTACTAATGAAGAAAAGGAATCACATTGCATGACAGTTGCAGTCAAAATATAGAGCCTTTTTATTAAAAAATATTTGCAAACAACTTAAACTAAAATTTTGACAACATATTTTCAACCATCCAAAGAGGCATTTAGACTTAGTAAAATATCCAGCGGTGCTTGTCAAAAGTTGTATTGCACTGAGCAATGTCTTAGAAAAGGAATAAATAGTAAATATTTTTTGTAAACCAACTACGCTTTGTTGATGTTAACAACCTCTGTCCACTGACATGTTAAAGTGACTTTTTAAACAGCTTTACCATCATTAAACTGCATAATGTTTAAACTAATAAATAATAACAATAAAATAAAAAATAGTGCAACTTCCAGTAATAATACTATTACTTTCAAGACTTCAAGCCCAGGTGCATTACACAGTATTCACCAAATAAAAATAAAATAAAATAAAACAAGTGCAACTTGGTGATGACATCTTTACCAACTGAACCATCATTAAGGCAAACTGCATGAATATGGACCTTGCTTCAAGCTAAGCTATTTACATTTATACTAATAAAAGGCAAAGCCCTGACTTGACTGACTGACTGACTGACTGACTGACTGACTGACTGACTGACTCACTCACTCACTCACTCACTCATCACTAATTCTCCAACTTCCCGTGTAGGTAAAAGGCTGAAATTTGGCAGGCTCATTCCTTACAGGTTACTTACAAAAAATAAGCAGGTTTCATTTTGAAATTCTACGCATAATGGTCATAACGGTCGACAACGTCCGCCATGTTAAACTTTTTTTATATATCAGAAAAGGAGTGGAAAGTAGCAATGCAGAGAATTCACTTGAGCTCAATATGCGCAAAGCATACAATCATACAACTCAAAATTATATATCGAGCACATCTGTCTCGACTAAAACTCTCCAAAATGTTTCTAGGGCATGATCCAACCTGCGAACGTTGCAACCAAGTCCCAGCCTCACTAGGTCACATGTTCTGGTCCTGCACCAAATTAACATTATTCTGGACAAACATTTTTTAATTACCTTTCAGATAGCCTTGGACTCACAATCCCTCCAAACCCATTAACAGCTGTGTTTGGTGTTCTTCCAGATGGGTTTAAAGCGGAGAAAGACAAACAAATTGTGATTGCATTCACTACACTTTTGGCACGTAGACTTATTCTCATAAACTGGAAGAACCCAAACTCTCCTCTTTTAAGTCAGTGGGAAACCGATGTGTGATATTATTTGAAGCTGGAAAAAATCAAATACTCCGTTAGAGGATCTGTACAGACTTTTTTCAAAACATGGCAGGATCTAATCAGTAATATTTTAAAATAAGTTCATAAGGCACAGAGAATTTATTAATTTAGGTATGTTTACAAGCCTTAAATTTAACGCTGTTTGGCTTGCTCTCTCTCTCAGGGGTGGGGATCGAACTGTTCTTAATTTTTCTCTTTGTAAAAACTTGATTGCTTTGTATGGATTGTAATAAAATTAATAAAAAAAAAAAACTAAAAAAAAAAAACTTTATCTATGGCCCCATCTTCACGAAATTTGGTATGTGCTTCCCTGCACTAACCGAAACCGATGTATGTACTTATTTCGGTGGTATGACGCCAATGTCGGCCGCCATATTGAACTTTCCAACGGTCTTTGCTACCTATGGGCCCATCTTCAAGAAATTTGGTACGCGGGTTCCCAACGCTAACTGAATCCTACTTACGTACATATATACGTCCATAGCCTGCAGCTCGGTCGCCGTGTGAGGCGACATTGGGTCCCCCATCCCTGCCTCCTACGTTGTTGGCTGCCTGCCTATATAAGGCCGTCCGTTGCTCTGGTCTCTTCATTCCCTTCCTTGCTTCGCCATAGTATTCATGTCTCCCTGCTGATAACTGCAGCCTTTTTATTTAATCCATGGCTTCTCCGCTGTTTTATTGTTTGTTTATTATGATTATAGTTATTGTATAGGTATTTTAGACTTAGTTTACATTGTTCAGGTACCCATTTCCTTTATTGTTCCAACCGTACCCCCATTAACATGTCTATCGAGGTGATCACCATCGATCAAAGAAATGTCGCTTACCGAGTGGTTTCCATGCCCGGAGATGGCGCCTGCCTTTTCCATTCTCTGTGTTACATATTGCACGGCCATATCAGGCTCACTCTTGATATCCGGAGGATCATTGTGTCTTATGTATTGAATGACTGGGACAGGTTCAAGGTGTGGACTGATGACGGTACAGGAGATAATCATACTACACAGGAGCACTATAAGAGTGAAATGCTTAAGCCCTTCACCTATGGTTCTGCATGTGAGTTGATGGCTGCCGCTGAATTGTTCGGTTGTCGCTTTCAAGTGTACCGAAATGGTCAAATATTTTACACCTTTTGACAACCGCCAATGCCTCTTAAACATCTTAGATTCACAAGTGACGATTTGAGTAGTGGACACTTTGATGTTTATGAATGTTTAAACTCTCAAAAGCTGAATGCGAAGTTATCAATGAAACCGGTTGTATGCTTACAACGCTTGACAGATGCCGAATGTCACTTCAACACAAGTCCTGCAAATACTAACATAATTGAAACAAACTGTGAAACTCAAACTGGTTATTGCAGCAGCAATCCAAGTTGTGAGATTTGAGGTAAGATTGCTTTTCACATGGCCAACTGTACGTTGCATGCTCAAGAGTAAGCTCAGCGCACATCTTGGTCATATTACAACCGGAGGGCCGAACTGACAACGTGGCATACAAAGAGATCCTTAACAAATAATTATTGGTATATTTTCCCTCAGTTTAAAAAGGTTTACTTTTCTTCTTAGTAAAAATTTTAAGGCAGTACTTCGCTGCTGCGAAGCGCGGGTATTTTGCTAGTAAATAATTAAACTGCAACTTGCATTTATAATGCTATTTGTGGTATAGCCCTATGGAATCGTATTAGGGCCACAGTGAAGGAAAAAAAAAACTATATGTCGAGATTAAAGTCGACATTTCCACTTTATTCTCATAGTTTATTTTGTCATTAAAGTAGAATGTCGTAAATTAAACTTAATTCACTAGATTTTCTCAAACCCCATCATAAGTTATGTAATACATTAAATGCTTTTTTAAGTGTTCCCCGACCCAGTTGTTAATCGCTGTGCTCTTCTTAAACTGACTTCCTCTTGCACTAAGAGGCAGCTATCGCCACACAGAATACATTCACTTCATGATGTTCCTGCTCTCTGAAAATGTAGAATGCTAAGATAATGTTTCATGATGAAATGCTTTAAAACAGGTATTAAACATGCACAGTAGTGAGGCGTTAGTGCTGCTCCCTCGCAGTAAGAGGTCCCCAGGTGTACGTTCAGTGTAAAGAACTTTATGGCAGATGTGACGAGGTTCCAAGAAACTGGATGTATGATTAGGTATCGCACAGGTTTAACTTAAATATTGTGTAAATGTTGGGTTCGTGATCTGGTGGTCGAAGACATGAACACAGAATTCAGTTGATGTTCTTCTGAGCGGGTTTTCTTTATTGCACACGTGCTGTCTCTTTCTGATGTATTAAACCCCCAGTTCCTATCCTTCCTTTTTCTTTCTCCACATAACCAATCACCACATGATAAACATCCTTGTGAAATTAAAACTACTTATAAACTTAGAACACGGAGTGTTCAGAACTTTAAAAAAAAAAAACTTCCTATCAAGTATCAAGACATTGCTGCTAGTCAGGCGTCTAGTAGTTCTATATCTATGGACGCAACACCTCTGTGGCATGTGTTTAGCGGTGTAGCATTGAAAAAGGTCCCCCTTAAACAGTTTCCCGCTGCGCCATGTTCCGAACGTCGTTTAGGCTATTTAAACCGGTGTTGCGGTATAAGAAAAATCCATATCATAACAAAAATAAAAAATGGTTTTCGGTATGAACCGGTATACTGCCCAACACTAGTTAGCACCAAAATTAAATATACTAATATGCAAATGAAAATATGCAATGAAGAAAATATTGCATATGTGATGACAGCTGGTATTAGTAAATAATATGTTCAGAAAAGGATGAAGTGGTAGCAAAAAAGGAAATCAACAATTTCTGTAATTAGTAGCCTACATTTGTAGTCAGATCTTAGTTTTATATTTTCATTTACTTCTATAAATGTTGTTTGATTAGTAAAACATTGATACTAAGTTAAATTATTGAATATGTCAGACTTTGATTGTTTATTTGCTTACACTCTTTATCCTGGACATTCGGTTGTTTTTAATTTTTTTTTTATACCATTTCCTTTAAAAATGCTAAGCCTGAGACAAAATTATTACTTTTTTCCTTGCTACATTTGACCACTTTTCAAGCTGTTGGTTAAATATATGAACACAAATAGGGGTGGAGCCCTGACAGTATATTAAGATCAAGTACAGTACCTAGTAAAGAGTATGACCACCATTTGTCTGCATAAAAGCCCCAGTCCTTCTTGGAATTCTGTCATACAAGTTGTAAACTGTGTATAGTGGGATATTACACCATTCTTCTGAAAGAGGAGCCTTCAATTCATAGGATAATGGAAGTGGAAGTCATATTTGCACTTAGCACTTCATTACTTAGCCTAGAGGTCCTTGATTTTTAGATCTGGTAATTGAGAGGCCATTGAAGATATCTGAGTTTATCCTGGTGTTCCAGAAACCACTCTTGAATTAGTTTAAAAGAGAGTACAGTATAGTGTATAAGAGCATTATCATCCTGTAATTGGTGGACATAGTTAAGGAACAATGATTGTACCATAGGATGCACCTGGATGTTTAAAATGGCCCCAAGTCTTGCTATGCAGCAACATAAAATGGCCACAATCTTAGACAGGCCTTAACATAAACTGAAAACCTCATCAGGACTACACTGGTCATCCTCAAAAATAAAGCCTCACTCTAGGTAGCCAAAACTTTTAAATGTCTGAAAAATAAAAATGGTAGCTTTAATTTAGAGGAAACTGTAAACTTCTCTGACTTAAAGGACAATTCCAATGGAGAATTAATTTTAAATAAATACTTTTTTCACAAAAG
The DNA here is from genome assembly GCA_026402145.1 of Polypterus bichir lapradei. Taxonomy (NCBI): domain Eukaryota; kingdom Metazoa; phylum Chordata; class Cladistia; order Polypteriformes; family Polypteridae; genus Polypterus; species Polypterus bichir. The sequence continues at coordinate 73,458,692 of JANRMT010062835.1, forward strand.
TTAAAAATGAGAACGAGAATGAAAAGGCTTAATAAGGACAAAATAGTTTGCCTTAAAAGGCAATCCATGACAAATAAGAACAAATACACAATCCAATAGCAACATTCAGAATCACTTTATTGCTAGCATGTGAAACATACCAGAATTGACATTGGTTAGGTGCTAAAAATGGGATACAAGACATTACCAACTCGAGACAACACCATTTCTACCCATCATTAACCTGACACTGTGCAAACCACTAAACAAATACAACAATTTATTGAGCAAAACATTTTCAAACTTCAATAGTTAACTAAAATAAATAGAAACACTATACAAAATAAAATATATGTCAAATAGTACAAGTTGAGCAAGTATGAAGTATTTACAAATAGACAAATGGCACAGTTACCAGTTATATGTTGCATAAACAAGTAGGAGTAACCCTTTGTAAGTTTATGTAGGATCTGAATAATTTGAGGAATGAAGATGCAGAGATGATGTATAGTTCAGGTCACAATAGACTTATACCTACTCTGTGATAGCAATTTAATGAACAGATGGTTGCTGGGATGGTTGGAGTTGGCTGCAATTTTTCCTGATCTTTTTTTGCTTTGGTGATGAACAGATCTTTTAATGTTGGGAGACAACATCCAATGATTTTCTCTGCCCTAGCAAATCACCTGCTGCAACCGAGTCTTAGAAGGAGAAGGAAACCAAATGGTAATGGAGGTGGTCACAATACTCTAAATCAGGCATGTGCAACCTTGACAGGACTATGGGCCGGATTAGAAAGTAGAAAGATTACGTGGGCCGGAGTACTTCAGGATATATATGTATTTCTGAAAATCGAAAATGCAAGAAGGCCAAAAAAAAAAACAACAAATATTTATTAATATATTATTTAATAAAAACTGTTTATTAATGCGACGATTGAGATTGCATGGTGGACACAAGCTTATCAATATTAGGAGATATTGTGGACGTGGAAACTCGCAACGTGTTTTCTAGGTGTTCATCAGTAATTCGCGTCCTGGTTTTGGATTTTACGAAGTTCATCCTTGAAAAAAGTTGCTCGCATTTATAGGTGCTGCCAAATAGAGTCATTCTTTTCTGAGCAAAAGCTGTCAGCTTTGGAAACTTATCACGTGGGAAATAGTTTTTATAAAAGTCAAGTAATTCAATATCATTGAATTTTGATTTCAGGACAAGGTTCTCTTGTAGTTCAATTAATTCCATTTGCAATGAAAGTGGAGCTAGTTCGACATCAACATCAAATGGACAAGAGAAATTTTGCAAGTTTGCTTCTTGATTTTTAAAATCAAGGAACCTAGTGTTGAATTCTCCACTCAATGAATTTAATTCATTCGCAAACGATTCACAATCAAAATCTTTGTGGTTCGCAAGTGTGCGAAAATGATAAGTATTGCCTTCCTTTAATTGGCTTTCCCAGAGTCGAAGCTTATTTTGAAATGATTTTATGTGTCCATAAAGCTCATGAATCATTTGTCCCTGAGTTTGTAATTTAGCATTAAGTTCATTTAGATGTGTTGTTAGGTCGACAAGAAATGCAAGATCACACAGCCAGGGTTTGTTTTCTAGCTCAGGAATAGGTTTTCCTTTCATGTCCATGAAAAGAGATACCTCATTTCTCAAATCATAAAAACGTTTCAACATTTTTCCCTTGCTAAGCCAATGCACTTCACAATAAAATGTAAGATCTTCATGGTCAGAAAGAACGTCAGCCAGAAATTCTTGAAATTGGCGGTGATTTAGCGCCCTGGATTTAATGAAGTTTATACATGCAGTTATTGTGCCCATCACATGTGCAAATTTAACTGATTTTGCACATAAGTTTTGCTGGTGTATAATGCAATGCAATACTGACAAATCTTCGGTATTGATTTTGTTACTTGACAATTCGGTTTTTATTTGGGCAACAGCTCCGATGTTTGGTCCAATCATCGATGGAGCTCCATCGGTGGATATTCCGCATAACTTTTCCCACTTTAAATCAAATACAGTAAAAACAGTTTTTACTTCCTGGAAAATGTCTTCACCCCTTGTTGTATTCTTCATTGGTTGGAGAGCAAGCAATTCTTCCGTACAAATGAAGCTAGCGTCAACTCCGCGAATAAATATAGCCAATTGAGCGGTATCATTGGAGTCTGTACTCTCATCAAGAGCAATGGAAAATGCTTCAAATTTTGATGCAATATTTTTAATGCTTAATTTTATGTCACTGGCCATTTCATCGGGTTATTGTCCAGCGAGAAAGATTTATCTTTTCCATTTCATGGCTTTTCTCTGGACACAGAACTTTCGTGACTGCAGTAAGGCATTCCTTGACAAACTCGCCTTCAGAATATGGTTTTGAGTGCTTCGCAATTTTTTCGCTAACAATAAAACTTGCACGAACAATATTGTCAGCTACATCAGCATTTTTGCGTAATAACATTTGCTGTGCCGATACACATTTTTTCAAATTTTGGATCTTGTCTGTTCTTAGTTTTCCTTTGTAACTGTTGTAATTAGCGTGTTTTGTATTGTAGTGTCTTTTTAAATTGTATTCCTTTAAAACTGAAATAGTTTCCAAGCATATCAAACAAAGAGGTTTTTCTTTCTGCATTATAAAAAAATAATCATCAGTCCTTTTCTCTTGAAATGTACGACTCTCCGCGTCCACTTTTCTCTTCTTTGTTGAAGCCATCTTAATTAGGGTTTGATCAAAAATTCACAAGTACAGTATTTGAAAGTATTGAAATGTAGGCCGATATAGCGTGAAACTCGAAACAACATGCAGATAGGTACAGCACTAGCAAAAACCATGAAAAGACTGCGCTATGCTACGCACGACAGCAGAGCAGAGAGATGCAGCAGAGTCAACGACTACGTGACTACGAGCTCTTGCACACTTTAAACATGCGACAGTTCCGGACGTGCCGTAAAAGTGGGGGAAGCACAATATAAAGTACTTCAGAAAGCACTGGCCGCATCATACTATCAAAAATAATCCAACAATACCACAAGAACAAACAGGCATCACCAAGAGGGTTAACGGGCCAGATTCAATGATATTTGGAAAAGTCGTCGCGGGCCGTATAAAATCAGTACGCGGGCCGGATTCGGCCCACGGGCCGTAGGTTGCACATGCCTGCTCTAAATGCTTTAAAATTTAACAATATACGTATGCCTTTGTATGCCAAACTTCTTAAACTGGCAAAGGAAGAACAATCTGTGCCTAGCTTTCTTGATGATGGAGCTGATGTTCTTTTCTCCTTTTAATGTATTAGTGAAAGTATTCCCCAGGAATTTAAATAACTGAACCACAGACACAGTCTGGCCATTCATTTGCAAAGGTGGACAGTTAGGGACTTGTTATAGGAAACCAATCCTCATTTCCGCTGTCTTAATAGCATTGAGCTCCAAGTTATTACAAGAACACCATTCTACAAGATGGCCCACCTGTCTTTCATAGGAAGGTACATCATTATTGGAAATGAGAGCCATTGCAGTTATGTCATCTGCAAACTTCAAGATTTTTACAGATTTGTCCATGGATCTACGGGGTGAATGGCTATGCTAACTGACATTCAATCTCATAAGGGCCCAGTCTAACATACTGCTTTCTGCCTGTCAACAAACTTGTAATCCACTGGTAGATACTATAGGCTAGACCTAATCGGATTAGTTTTCTCTGAAGCAATTCCAGAACAATGATATTGATGGCTGAGCAGAAATCCACAAACAAGACCCTCACATAGGTGTTAGGCAAGTCTGGGTGCTGAAGAATATAGTGGAGGCATAACTTAACTGTACCCTCTACTGAGCAATTTTTTTTTCCCCTGTATACGCACTGAAGTGGATCAAGAAGAGGATCAATGATGTACTTTAGAGTAAGATCCTTTTATATTTTCTTAACCACTGAGGTCAAAGCAAGTGGCCTGTAGTCAGTACAGAGATTTTTTCCTTCTTGGAAAGCAGGTGGGCCATGGAAAGGTACAACCTCTTGATGCCAAAATTGCTGCTATTAAAGAGTTTCCAGTGCCTAAATCAAAAAGAACTGAGGCGTTTCCTAGGTATGGTTGGATACTATCGTAGTTTTTGTAAAAACTTTTCTAGTGTGGTGACACCATTGACTGATTTATTGAGTGTAAAAAGGACTTTTGAATGGAGTAATGACTGTCAAACTGCTTTTGAAAATGTAAAATCTTTGTTAATAATTGCTCTCTGTTTTGGCTGCTCCTAACTTTACATTGCCATTTAAGCTGGATATAGATGCAAGTGATTATGGAGCTGGAGCTGTTCTTTTACAGGAAGATGAGAATGGAGTGGAACATCCTATATGCTATTTCTCCAAAAAGTTCAATAAACACCAACGCCAGTATTCAACTATAGAGAAAGAGACTTTGGCTTTGTTGTTGGCCTTGCAACATTTTGAGGTTTATGTTGGTTCATCTGTACTCCCTGTAATGGTATTTACAGATCACAATCCTATTACCTTTTTAAATGATATGTTTAATTCTAATCAGAGATTAATGCGTTGGTCTTTGATTGCTCAAAATTATAACTTAATTATTAAGCATAAAAAGGGTAAAGAAAATATAATTGCTGATGCTCTTTCTCGTATTAATGTGTAGAACTTTGATTAAAGTTGGGTTTTTTTTTTGTTTTTTTTAAGGGTGGGGGTATGTTACGACCCACTTTTGCTTTTATATTTTAATTTGGGGTTTACCTTAATTGGGTCCTGCCCTAATTACCCACTTAAGTTGCTTATTAAACTCACTTGGGTTATGGGTGGGGTGTAGGTTTATAAATTAAGCTTCTTTGGGGTTTAGGACAGAGAGAGAGTGTGTGAGAGGGGTGAAGGATAGATCAAGGTATGGAGAGTTAAGGTTGGATGATCTGGCTTTTGGTTTTTTTGGTTGTTTATTAAAGAAATATCTGTAAGTTAGCCAGTTAAGTAATAAATGCATATAGTTTGTATCTTGCTGTGAACTTTGAAGTTAGACAGCTATGTTAATGTGGTTCTCCTGCCTTGCTTGTTCCATATAGTTTCTCCATATTTTGTGTATTTTTTTATTAAGACAATAAATGGAGCTTGTTTTATTTTAGTTTTTTTTTTTTTTGTGTTTTGTCTCCCTCTCTCTCTCTCATTTGTGTACGGCCTATTTATGTATCCCTAGACTTTTGGTAGGCCGTAACATATTGGAGTGATAGTGGCTACCTTAAAGCAGGGAGAAACTTTGTCCAACTGCTTGGAGGTGTTGAATGTGTTTGTGAAGACCGGTGCTAACTGGTCTGCACAGTGTCTAAAAGTATCTGGTGAGACTCCATCAAGGCCAGCTGCTTTCCTAATATTCTGTTTCATGAAAAGTCTATGCACCTCCTCTTGCTTCACAGAAAGTATAGGGTGGACCAAAATGTCATGACTAGGGACAAGGGAAATTGAATAAGGTGAATGAGATTTCAATGAAGGGGGGATGGTGACACTGAAATGGTTGAGAGAGGGAGACCCGGGGACTGTTGATATAGAAGGCAGAGGGTCAGAGTCCAAACAGGATCTCATGTCCTTGTCAAATCTGCAGTATGACTCCACACTGCCTTGCTGTTACTGCTAAAGTTTTTTTTTTCCCAGCTGATCTTTATAAGTGGCTTTTGCTGCTTTCAGAGCTTTATTAAACTGCTGCCTTGCAGATAAATATTCATCTCTGTTTCTAGACTTTTATGCCTAGTCCTTGGCAGCTCTGAGAACCTTCAGCTCCTTGGTGAACCACGGTTTGTCATTGTTGTATTTCACAATGGTCTTCTTAGGTAAACACACATCTTCACAGAAGGAGAAGTAAGATGTTATGTCAGCATATTCATCTATGCTGCTACCCCAGTGTTCCATGGCTTTCCAATCTATGGAGCCTAAACATGCTTTAATCCTTCCCATGGCCTCAGGAGTCCATCGGTGCCTAATAGTCCTGGTGAGCTTTGACTGTTCCAGTTTCCATTTTTAGCTGGCAGCAAGAATGATGATAACATGGTCAGAGTTGCCAAGAGAAATGGTGAAATGCCCCTTAAATATTGGTGTAAAAGTGATCCAATGTTCTGCCCAAATGTGTGGAACACTTGATCAGTTAGTGGTATCTGGGCAGATCGTCTCATGTTACTATGGTTAAAATCCCCTATAATGAAATTGACAGTACCAGGGCGTTTATTTTCCAATTGATGAATGTTATCAGCTAGCAGCTGTTGTGCCAATTGAGCATTCGTATCAGGAGAAATGTAAATACCAACCAGTATAACAGAATGAACTTCACTGGGTAGTTAGAATGGCTTGCAATGAATAATAAGAGCTTCTAAGTCAGCAGAGGAAAAAGAATTTCGGACGCATCTCTGCACCAGCTGTTGTTTATAAACATACACACGCCACCACCTCGTGATTTGCCACAAAGTCCACTATTACGACCCCCTCTGAATTACTGATATCCTGCCATTTGAACAATATTGTCCTGTAGATCTGAATTAAGCTAAGTTTCAGTAAATCAGCACAAGGCACAAATATACACAATATCTTTGTTAGTCCTAATCAGTAATGCCAACTCATCAGTTTTGTTGACAAGCGAGCGAACATTTTAAAGGCAGATTGCTGGGAGTGAACCATGAGAGGCTCTGTGTCTCCAGCACACCAAAGCACCATCCCGCTTACCCCTGCACCTCCTGGTGAAGCTTGATTGACGGGCATCATTCCTGCAGGCAGACAGGGAAAACTTATACAGTAAATCTCCCTCATTGTAAACAAACTTAGGAAACAAATCCAATGCAACTAAGTCCTGTAAGTTCAAAAGCTCTTCATGAGTAAAAATAACTATTGAATTTAACAAAAAACATATTAACAACTCAATATACATACAGAACGAGCGCACCTGAAAATCTTGGAAGCCTGGTCGGTGCCATACCAGTAGCAATAGCCAGTAAGAAAAATTCAGGAAAAAATTTTACTCCATAAATTCCAGTGACACTCTATTGGGAGCATCTTCTCAATATAAAGGCTAACAGAGGTCCCACAATTGTGATAACATGGTGGCCCCACATGCTGGGGATCTACTTACAAAGCACAAGGAATCAATTCCAACAATTACAGAATACATAAATATTAAATAATAAATAAACACAACAATATTAATAAAAATTGCATAAAAGAAAAACCACATGAAAAACAAAGAAAAAAAGACAAATATAACAATAAAACAGAAAATAAACATAAGCCAGGGAACAAACCCTGGCTGTAACATAAAGTCATGTTCCATGGCCTATATTCAACCATCATTGGACATAATGTTACCCTTGAGCTGACTGCATACTTAATTATTTATTAATCACTATGTTTAATGGTTTGGCATGCCATTGTAGATTGAAGGTATCTTTTAGGTTTTTCCAAAAGTAAGCTCAACCAGATGTAGGAAATCGGCTCAATGATGACTTTTTTCCCATTTGTTGAAGGTCCAGGTTATGTTTCTTTGTACAGTAGCCTTGCATATAATCAATTTACAGGTAGGAATTGGTGCCGGTTTGTAATGTGGGGTGCTATGGCACCTTCCTCCCCCAAAATATTTTAAAAACTCTAATCAGGTAATGCAAAATAATCATGAAATAAATTTGTTTGCACAATGTGCCTGGTGTACTTGTACTTGTTTAATTGCTGTATGAATACCTATATTTCCTGAGTGAAGGATGCTGGCCAATTGAGAGTGTATGTAAGTCCTTAGTGCCCTTAGACTGTGCTTTAATTGTTTGCTTTCAGATTTTTCCAGGGATGCAGCTCTCTACACCCCAGACACTCCCACATTTATTGGCAGTGAATTAGTATTGTTTTCGGTTTTTTAATCTAATGTGATTGGACAATCATCGACACATTATTTTATGTTCACATCAGTGGTTCACAGTTCACACCTACCATTATCATATCTACAGATGAGAGAGCGTAAATTTACGGAGATGGCAACTTCAAGTGAAAGTTCTTTAATGAAATACCCCTTCATAAATCGTTCACTTGAAGAAAAAAAAGGAGATAAAAGAGCTTGGACAAGACTGGCCTGACTTTAGAATTCAGCAGCAGGCAAGTGATCGAAGACAAGCTTACAGATCGAGGACAAGCTTACGCACTGAATTGTTATGACAGACACAGTTGGCTAAATGGATCTGGTGTAAGTAATGCCATTTTTTTGCTTTCCCTGTTTGCAGTTTCAAAGTGTTGAAGCACTTTGGAGAAATAGGGGGTACGAAATCTAAAACATCTTTCTGAAAAATGCAAGCGGCATGAAAGTAGCTGCAATCCTAGTCTAGACTAACGGAAATTATAGTGTAGTTCACAAGCTATGCAAGTGATTGAGACCTGTCTGAGGAGGACACGTCTACCTGGAGAAGGTGGCCTATAAGCATCTCCATGTTTGCTATGTTACAGACACAGCACTTTGAGTGTTTCAGACACATCTTCACGCTGGTAGAGTCCATCTGCCCTGGGTGTGTGGTCGCCATCGAGTCTCACAGGACTGGTGTGTAGTGGGCTACGAGTTGCTCCTGAGGCAGAGAAGGGTGGGCAAAAGGGTGAAGGAGCATGGAGATGCCACCAAAGTGCCCACTAAGTGCCGTGTCTGCAAGTGCTCATCACAGAGCTCCATTTTTACCAAGTTCTCCGGTAGTCCCACCACTTTGAGCAGTTGAGCACGTGTATGAGATATACAGTAATGTGTTTGGGGTTAGTAAGAAGTAGTGTGTCTTAGGATGATTTTGGTTGCAAAAAGTGTGCCACTACAGAAAACAATTTGGGAAACATTTAGACTGTAGTATGAGACAGTTTTTTGGCAGGCTTATAATGACTCAGTTTAATCAGAAATTAATTGAGAAATTGTCAGGCCTGAAGCAAAGGAGGGCAAAAGTTATGTTCAAGGAAATACAGATATCCTGATTGTAAAGGAAGAATAACATTTAGGTTGGAGTTGTCCTGTGGGTGGAGTACAAGACAGTTTGGGGGTCGAGTTGTGTTAAGCTGTGGGGTCTGTGGATCTTACAATGTGAATTTGTGCCCAGGTGAGATACGCCTGGGAAATGCGTATAAGACTGGACAGACTGGCAGCAAGTGTAAAATAAAATTATGGTGGGGATGGTAAATGATAAACTGGGATGTAAGACTTGACAGTGAAATGATGTGGATTTATGGATGTTTCATAGGACAGAAGGAAGGGCATGTTATTGGAAGATTAAGGAGGTGGAGGAACGGACATTAAGGTGTGGGTTTTGGAAGAATGGGGAACTGGTCAAGTTGGCAGAGGATTGGGCAATTTAGAGACAGGTGTAGCATAAAATGTGGGTGTCAGGTGCACCTGTTCCTTTTTACATCTATATGGCAAGTTATAGGAGCAGTAAGGGACTGCAGATGTCATACACTGAAGTTTTGGAGCACAGTAGAAATGGGAAAGTTGGTGTCAGATTGGGCAGCATGGTAGAAATGGTATAATACAGTTTAGCCTGGATTTATCCTATAGGTCTGGTACTGGACAGGCCAAGTTGTGCATTGGCACTGTGATGAGGACCACAAGAACATCTGGAATGATCAAATAAACAGATATGAAAGGCACAATATAGTAGATAAATGTGATAGGCACTATATAAAAATGGATAGATTGCTGTGATAGGCACTATATAATACATAAGTGCTGCTTTAGTTTACCCCCCACCAAACTGCACCCCCTCACAAATGTTTTTTCACCAGCTGCCACTGATGACAATCCTACCCTAAATTCTAGCTTTGTGAAGCTGACGGTGTATAGTTTTTCTTTGAGACTGAATCACAACAATATTGATTCACTTCCCATTTGTGACATTTGTAAACTATCCTGGGAAGTGTCTATTCTTTCTTGTAAGTGAGCTTAAACTTGTGACCAGTTTTTTTATTTGCCGAAGCAGTTTGTTGATGTTAGACACTTACTGTCATTATATTTGAGACTGTTACACTGACATATGAAATAATTTTGCAGTATTGGTTATTTATGCACCTGCACTTTGGGCCCTATATATTTTGGTCTTTTTGGAACTTGTCATTTACCTCATGTTGTTTTAAAAAGTCACTTATCAAAGTACCATCAGACCTCTATTATAGTTGACGCATCCTGGTAGTTGGCAATCATCCTAATGTGACTAACCTCTGCAACTTCATTTATTTTTGTGACATTATTGCATCAAAGTTAAACTTTTTTGTGTGGTGTTTCCATTAGTTTGTCCACTCTTGTAGAAGAATGATGAATGAGTTTTCAGTACAGTATTTGACACATACATGCACACCATTGTGCCATTTGGGATCCTATTAATTTTTTTGGATCAGATAATCACACTGACATTGTATGTTTATAAATATGTATTGTTGTGTTTTATACACATTTATATGCATATACTGTATGTTTTTGCAGTCAAAGTAATTCTAGGCCTTCATAATTATTCGATGGAACCTGTAGAAGTGTGTTTTGTGTTCCATGTTCTTAGTAAGCAGGCTATGTTGCCTATCAGTAGCAAAACACACTGTCACAAGTATCAGTCAAAGAAGACACTTTAAATAAAATAAGATGATCCTTTTTTTAAGATTTAAGGAAGTTAGTGTTTAATGTCTGCAAATTTTGTCTTTAAGCACCTTATACTTTTGCTAATGAATTTGTTGTCAAATGATTCAAAATACTGAAGCACATCATAGTAAAATTATTATGGGTTGCATATTTTTTTTTTTTTTTTTTTTTTTTTTTTTTTTTTTTTTTTTTTTT
>JANRMT010062835.1:73469482-73555727 GCA_026402145.1 Polypterus bichir lapradei
TTTTTTTTTTTTTTTTTTTTTTTTTTTTTTTTTTTTTTTTTTTTTTAAGTGGCAGCCTTTATTTTTTATTTTATTTAACCTTATTTTATAGGCCAAAATCTGGATAGCTCTTGTGTTAAATGCATTAGGGAATAATTTAAGATGCAATTTGTAAACAGTTGTCAAAATCACTGATAATGCACATATACTGTAACTGTCAAGGGCATGTTTATTTATTCTGAAATTATTAGAAATGTATATTTTGTTAAAGCATAATCGCTGCAAAAAATGATTCTTTGTTTTTAAATGTCTGCTTTGTTTTACTTGTAACTGAAGCTTGCACTAAATTGTATTCAGTTTATGATGTGTACATTGAAATATGTGCTTTTGTAATAAAAAAGCCACTACTTCTATCCAAATTCTAAAATGCTGATTAATCACAATTATGTGTACATTTTCTGAGCTCATAATTTCTTATCTTTTTAGTTAGTGCATTTCAGTCATTTTATCTTTTTTGATAAGATGCTGCATACCAACACAAAATGAATTATCTAGTTTATTTAAGTCTTGCTTTCCATTTTTCAATCCTTGGTATGTTTGCTGAAAGTTTAATTATAGCTTACAATTTGTTTCCTCTCAATTTTTTTAATGTCTGTTTATAATGGCCATCTCTTGGCAGTGTAAGTCTAACACAAGTCTGGAAGTTATAAGAAATATTCTTAGGTGATGTCTGACATCATTAATTTAGGAAAGAAGAATTTATAGTTTGAATTGTTGTGTTAGCCAGACAAAGGGATTACAAGGTCATCAAAAAAAAAGGGAGGGTAAATGATTTTACGAATAGCTTGGAAAGTAAAGATGCATGGTGACAATGCTGGGCATTTACAGAGTTTATCATGAATTGTGGAGGGGGAAAAATGGTCTATAAAGATTTTCAGCTGAGGTCATATCTTTCTCTTGGCAGACGAAAATTCCTTTTAGGTTTGACAAGTTGTCTTGATTCAGTTACTTTTTTTTATTTGATCTTTCAAAAATAGTTATTTTATGTAATTCTAAGTACTTCCTGCTCAATTTAGACATGACCTTGGTTGCATCTTTTTTTTCAAATCATAATATTAACGATCAGAAGTCAAGCAAAAGAATATTCAATTATCAATTAGAAGATACATTTGCTCTAAATAACAAACAGCTTCCTCTTCAACTTTTTTCCATTTCTGTGTGGGGTCGATGTAGTTAATCAACCTTCTCCATACATCTTGGTCCCACACCTGTTCCTCAGTCAGACCCTTTTCCTTCAAATAATCTTTTACTTTATAAATTCTTTGCTTTGACCTTCCTCACTTTCTTTTCCCCTGGACTTCCACTTCTATCAGTATTTTGCCCACATATTCATTGTCTCTCCTTATTACATGTCCACACCACTTCAGTCTTTTAGAGTTCCCTGTACTTTCTTATATATCTGTACCACTTTTGTTTTACTTTTCTCTCCACATCCTCTTGCTGGTGCTACACAGTACAATGCCCTCAGCAAAATCCATAACCAAATAAACAAGCACTATATGCAAACTTTTCTGTTTTTCTTTATGCTTCTCTATGAACTGTTTCAATGCAATGACTGCATCAATTGTTCCTCTCCTTGGCATTATACCAACTGCTCCTCCCCAATGCTGGTCTCTTCCCTAAGCCTTCTCTCTATAACCCTTTCCCAAATTTTCATTATGTTAGACATCAGCTTTATCCCTCTATAGTTTTTGCAATCCTGAATATTGCCCTTCTCCTTATAAATGAGGACAATTGCACTGTTCGTCCACTCCTCTGGTATTCTCTTCTGTTCATAGATTTTCTGCAACACATCTATTCTTCTCCTAAACTCTTTCACACCTCTGCTGGTATTTCATCTGGTCCTGTTGCCTTTTGTATTGTTCATTCTTTTCAATGCATCTTTATCTTTATCCTTTACTTCCTCCCTCATTATTCTTGGTACTAGCCCTTCATTTGGGACTCCATCTCCAAATACTACCCATGGATTTTCATCATTCAACAGCTTTTCAAAGTACCTCTTTAATCTATTCTTGTTACTCAGCTTTATTTCACTAAAATCATATCTAGCCTTGTTCCTAGCCTTCACTATTCTAAAATTATTCTCTCTCTCGCTCTGTTTTTTCTCCACATTTCCTACACCTCCTTCAAAGCTTGTACCTTGGCTCTTGCCACTACCCTCTTTGCCTGCTTGTTTTTCTGTCTATACATTTATCAGTCTTCCTCCTTCCCTGATTGCTACCCTGTCTTATTTGCCTCCTTAGCCTTTATTACTTCCTGCATCTCTCTGTTCTACCACTATGTTTCTTTGTCCCCAGGTGGGCTCCTTCCTGTCATCCTACCCAACACCTCTGCACCCGCTCTTAATACAACTTTGCTATTCATCTCCCACCATTCCTGCACCTCATTCAAAACTTTCACTCTAAACCTGTTCTTAAGACTTTGCTCTTTTAATCTCCTCCACTTTATCCCTGGTACTTCTTACTCTGATTTATTCCACTGCTGATTCTGATCTCCCAGTCCTTCACCTCCACTTTATACTGCACTGTCACACATTCCCCATTTATGACATTACAGTACTTTTATCTCTTTCGAATGAGATCTCCTACACATTAGAAAGTTAATTTGTGTTTCCTTTCCTCCACTGCTGTAAGTCACAAGCTGATTTACTTTCTTTTCAAAAAATGTGTTCGATATTAACAAATCAGATATCATGGCAAAATGTACTATCTTCTTCCCTTCTCAATTTCTCTCCCCTGCTCCACACCCTCCATATACTCTATCATCTCCCAGCTGTTTCTCACATGCCCATTTAGATCACCTCCAACAATCACATTTTCTTCCTCTTATACCACTCTACGTTCTTCATACATTTGTGCCCAGAAAGTATCCTTCTCCTCTTCCTCATATCCCTCTTCAGGAGTATATAAACAAATTGCATTATCTGGACTCTCACCAAGGCCCAGCCTGTCACTCATAACCCTATCACTCCTCCTATTCACAATGATAAGACTATCTTTTAGTTCTTTCGATGCTACTATAGCTATACCTTGCTCATTTGCTCAACAGTACAACAAATTATAGCCTCTATACGACCAATTTTCTTGCCTTATTCCCTTTCCATCTAGTTTCCTGTAGACACAACATTCTCACTTTCCTCCTTTCCATCAAGTCTGCCAACTATCTTCCTTTCCCAGTCATTATACAAACATTCAGTGTCCCCACTCTTACTTTTAACTGACCTATTTCCTTCCCCTCTCCTGTCTTCTTCTGGACTAAATATTTTAGCTGGGGTCACCCTTGGCCTGGTAGTCCTCGCTCACTTCCTGCAGTGGTCAGATGAGGCACCTGCACATTGCCTGCGGGGTACGCTCTAACATTTTCTGAAGCTGATTGGATTGATTCCATCCTTATGGTTTTGGCTAAGTTTTATAGCTGGATGCTCATTCTGACACTAACCCGCTCTATTTACATGGGTTTGGGATTGGCACAGAGTTGGGCTGGTTTGCCCCCCTGGTGGCTAGATTTCTGAATAGCAAACAGCACTGGCCAGTAGTTCCTGCAGTTGGAACATGAATGCTTCCATTATCATTGAGTAACACTTCAACAGGGGAAAAGATAGTGACAGTCCCGAATTGGAAATGCCATTTGCAACAGCAATAAGTATGCAGTTTTTCAAGGATATATGAAAGCCATCAGTTGTCTAATTTCAGATTACATTGTTTGAACACACTTTATATAATATCTTTGAGGTTATTCTACTATTAGATTTTACTGCCTTTAGTTTTCATCTGGTAATAGTGACATTCTTTCATTAATAAGCTAGACTGTTTTACCCACATGCACTGTTGTGAGTGGAAGAAGGTAACAGTTTAACAGACCATAGAGTTTGTTTACCACGGTGATGTTTATTTTTTCTGTCTGTAATGTGCATGTTCTTCCTGTATATGTCTCTTCTCTGTGAATATCGTTTTTTTTTCTCCCCCCTCAGAAGCTAAACATATGCTCTCTGTTTGCTCTCCATCTTTTAAGCCTTGTATGTTAGGCTTAAGTCCACAGAGGTACAGAGTTGCACCTATTGCTTCTGGGATTTAGATGACCATAATTCTAAATTAGAGTAAGTGGGAATGTTATAGATTAAGTTAATGTTATATGCTATATTATGATATGTTTTAGCATATAGGTGATGTGATTTCTGAAAACATATAGATGTTATACAGTAAATTATATAGCACAATCATCTTAATATGCTCACCAACAAAATATAGCATAACCTTTAAGCTTTTCCTTGGAACTGCACACACAGGTTTTCAAAACTACTTGTCAGTCTTATCAGTCTAAAGTTGTGTTGTCACAAGCCTTTTAGTGAAAAACACATAGCCATGAATACTTGTACCTTTGCTGTTATACATTGTATATGGTTATATATTTGCCCCTCCCTTCACCCCAAATTCTTAATTCAGACTGCCCTTTATATCTCTCAAGATTGCAGGCAGTATGGTCCTAGTAAGGTACATATTTTAGTAATTAAACAGATTTATTTTGAGAAATATTGGTTTCCTGTTGCTAGAAAAGTTTTCTTTATGTTTGTGGCATAATTATGTGAAACCTCCGTTTAACTGAGACCATGCAGCCCGTGTGCTCTTACACCTACGTATACATTTTACCTGTGCAAATATATCTTTGTGTATACTACAATTAAATTAATTAATGTTCAGTGTTTGTTTTGACGTTAATATGGATTTGTAGAATGTAAAATGTGTAAAACCTGACAGAATCTAGTAGTGTTTATCTTTGCTAATTTGTGAGTTCCATTACATGAGCTGGAGTGATTCTGTTTGGAGACAGCTTTTTTAATTCTGACATTGTGCTGCTATTTGTCAGCTTGAAATTGGCCCAGTTTCTCTGCTCACATTTTGCACACTTAAAAGTAGATTCTTTAATAGCACTTTATGGTTCCTTACTGGGTTGTGTGGTTCCTTGTAGAACTATTATTTGACTAAACAGAATATATTCTGGGAAGGGCACTTTGAATGTTGTGTTGGTTCTTTTATGCTTTAAAAATACCTAATGTTTAGCAAAAACTGAAAATTTTAATGTATCGCAGACTACCTATCAGGACAAAAATGGATTAAGAAAACCTGAATAAAGTCTGTTAATATACTCGTACATATGCAGAGAGAGCCCTTTTACAATCATGAGTCATTGGTATTTCACAAATCTGTTACCATCTAGTCATGGTTATTTACTGTATGGAACTAGTTATGGATATAAATAAATAAAAGTTCTTTCTGGAGCCTTCATGTGGATGGGTCTTTTGGGATCCAAAAATGGTTCCCACAAGCCATTGCTCTAAAAAGCCACTCTGGCACCTTTATTTTTAAGAGTGTGCTGTTAGCTGTTACTTTGTGAACCCACTTTGAGATATTTTATTTTAAAAATAATGATGTAATTAATCTTAATTTTATCTGTGAAATGTATCTATCACAATTTAACTCACCTTCTAAGGGCTACTTTGTTGTATGCCATTCTGTTTAAGGTCTTGGTGGATTGCAGGTGCCTCAGCCTATGTTTTAGTGTCTCAATTTATGCTTTAGTTATAATAAAATTCTGTTCTTTCTTTAGTGCAATCTTTGCCAGATAAGGGGTGTGATTAAAAAAAAAAAAAAACAGAAGCAATACCTAGTTTTTGTCTGGTTCCTATCAACTCAAGTCATGAAGGCAATGACTTGTCTTGAGCTGTTGAGAGCCCATGGAGATATGTTGCTGATACATGTGAAAGAAGGTCATGGATGCTTTCATTTGAATGTTTTGCTGCCACACTCTTTCATACCTGTTTTTTAGATTAAAATATATACTGTATGCTGAGAGCTAATGATCAATTTACTCTTGTTTTTTCTTCAGTGAGTTAAACACATTTTTTTTTATGTAGGGTGTCCCTTGCTTTTGCATCGTTCTCTCCTCTAGGCTGGACTCTTTGCTGCATGCAAACCCAAAGCTGTTATTTGAGGACTTAAACTACTGACGTTTGGCAATGGGTTCCCTTGGAGTAGAGAGTTGTTCAAACTTTTTTTGTGTGGTACAACCCATGGAATAGGGAGTGTATGACAGAAAGGAGAAGCTGAACCCAGGCTTAGCAGTGGCAGAGAGAGAGAGAGAGTGAACCAGGAGCTAAAACTGATTTTTCAGGAAAAAATTAACATATTGCCAATGGTTTCTTATGTGCAGGTACTGTAGGCCTAGCCTTTTGGTTGATACTTTCTGCATAGGTTTGTGGGTTAAAAACATCTATCTGTCTGTCTATCTAATAGTCACTCTTCTTGTTCAAACAGGCACATTAAAGTCCAGAAAATTGTCTTTCAAATGAGATCAAACCTGTATTATCAGATGGAAGGCCCCGGACATTGCATATTACAGGATTGTAGACTCTTGCGGTTTGACGGAGAAACTGTCCTTTAATTTCCTAAGAAATTTCATTTTACCTATTGTGGGCTTTGATGTTAAGTGTACGTTTAAAGATCGCAGCTCATGTCTGAGTGCAGCAATGAAAGTCTCATATGTCATGCTAATGTTGCTACAGTGCTGTATCCAAATATTAAATTACAAGAATTTTTTGTAATTGATCATCAAGAAAAGCATTCACCAAACTATATAAATGGATCCTTTAAAAGAAAATGACTGCATGAATTCCTCATGAATGAAACTCTCTTTCAAAGTGTTCCAGAATGTGTTGCTTAGTTATCGAAAACAATAATAATAGGGTATATATTTGAAAACAGAACAGAAAACTGACCTATTAAGATGAAGGTTTTGCAACTTTTTAAGAAGCACCTAAACATTCATACTAGTCTAACTAAATTATATTGACCTGTTTGTATATGTTGTTTTTAAGTGGAGATGTATAAGTTAAAGACTTTTGTTACTGTCCTAACTATATTAGAATGGTATATATGGTATGCACTGTTAAACTATAACTTGTATGGTGGCTAGCTGAAATAGGGTTGATAAGTGATGATTAGGTTTGATTTTTGTTCAAAAATACCAAGAATAAATTAATGTAAACAAGTTTATTCAGGTGATTCTAAAGCAGACCCAGTGGAATTTGTGTAGTGCCTAGTAGTGGCCTAGTATTCTGTCTGATTTGCCTTCTTTCTTTGTTCACTTTTGTTAAAACACTGTTTTGTGCCCAGTCTTACAAAATAGATAGAAATAAATAATGTAAATGCAAAAAGATATGCATCACAAAAGATAGCGCACATATGGTATATAGTTAAGAACAATTGCTGACAAGGCAGTAAAAATTATATATATTGAAACCTAATTGTTGTTTGGGGCCTAAAACAGGATAGATTTACATTATTCAGAATTGTTTGACATTTGTTTATGCTTGATAATAAATTGGATGCAAAGTATTGACCAACAATAGCAGAAGAAAGAAGATGGGGAAACCATTAAACACTTGTATGCATTCACAATTATTCTTGGATTGTTGATTCTTATTTGTCGTTTGCCATTAAAACACCACATTAACTTGAGAACAAGCTAAGAAAATAATTCAGTATCATATCTTTACTTGGTAAATAACTTGAGAGTTTGGTGGGACTTAATATAAAATAGCACAGTTTCTTCTAAACCTCTTTAGCATCTTTGGTATGCTATCACATGGCTTTCCAGCCATTTTTATTGTCAAGTTAAGACATTTCTTCTAATTTTGTTTTTGCACATTTTCTTCTCTGTCTTTATACAGCTATTCCTGCTATATGCATCTTTGTAGGAGAAGCTTTTACTTTTCAAGGACTATATGGAATCCATTTCTTCAGACAGCTATTAGTATTATTCTGTAATATGTATTTTAATTGCAGAGTAATTTGCATTAGTTAAATACTCTATTGTTATTTAAGATATTGTATGACTGGAATAGAAGATCACACATAGAAATAGCAAAAGTGTTTGCTATACGCTTTCCGTATTATTCCGTATTTCTTAAATTAATCACTTTTCATATGTTTTTGTATTGTTTATATATTTAATCTTTAATTCTCCCAATTTCTCAAAACATTAGTATATGAGCTTAAAACGAAAAAAAAAAAAAACCCTAGCCTAAGCATTGCTCTGTAAGTGCAGCACAGTGCTTTGACTGAGCAAATGATTCTAGCCAGCTTGTTTAATTTTAACTTTGTGCTGATATTTTATATTATCCAAGAAAACCTGTGTTCTCAGCTTGTTTTTTTTCAGAAACCTACCAAAGCATTGTCTTATTGTCTATTTTTGTGTAACTTTTGCTTTCTGTACCTACTTCCGTAATACACGTCACAATTTATTACCAAATATTGACACTTTATTGGGGGAATATAATAAGTGAGTACTTTACGTAAAATACACATCATTGTTTAATAATCTGTTTTCATTTATTCTGTATACTTATGAAACAATCAATCAATAACCTTTCTGTATGTTGTGTGATTTCCTTGCAAACTTATTGGTAGTCAATGTAGAGAAGCAGATTCATTTAAAAAAAGAAAACAGTGGTGGAAATTATTTTTATTAATAATTGGTGTTAAATATTTGTTACACTTCTAATAACATTAATTATAACATATTAAGTGGTATCATGTGTGAAATGATAAAATATTAACATTTGCAGCAACAAATTACAATTTAGTTTGTTGGGTATGTATGGTTTTATCCCAAAATTTTCCTTCTTTGTTTGTAACTGAACTGTGACTGTGAGAATTGCTCTTGATTGTCAGTTTAGACGAATAATGGGGGTTTTATTTCCCTTTTAAGTTTAGCCTGACAATGTTGCTTTAAAATGGTTTTACTATTTTTTTCTGGTTCATTTCACTTAAAAATAAAATGATGGCAGCACTTTGATTTAACAAAAAAAAAAAATTACTGATGTGTGCCTTTGTAACTAGATATTTTAATTTTAGCTAAACTTGGCTATGGACAAGAACTTACTTAATTCCTGGAAAAGTGATCTTTTTCATGTTTTGCTTGTTCTTTGTAATTGTGCTTTGTCCTGACATGTGGATATTTTTTTTCTGATAATATAATTCTTGCAGAAAGGAAAAATAATGTCTTTGTGCAAGGTCAATGGCTTTTGTGCACATTTATATATGTTTGGATATATCTGAAAAAAATTGCTTTCAGTTTGGAAAGGCTGAGCAGAGCTGGAACCTAATATAGCCCAAAGGTAAACACATCACTTGCTTTTTAGATATATATGTCCTGATTGGTTTACTTGTATAAAGACTGAGTAAATTGCTTGAGATCTTGTGGTTTGTCTCATTTTTAAAGAGACCTTGCCAATTTTCTGATTTGTTGTTTCTAACTAATAATGTAGGTGCACTTGTGAAAAGTCTTGTTTTATCTTATTTGCTGGCAATACTTTTTAGGAATAATTATGAGGGATTTGAATTTACCAAAAAAAAACTGTAGATGCCATAAACAAGTAACACATGGATGACTGAGAGCATTGCTGTAAAGAAGTGAGAATTTAGTTTGACAGAAGGTGGCACTGTTGGATTATCAAAAGCTGTGTACAGTGTTTTATGCAATGAATGAGACTGCTAATTCTAGCAGATACACATAAACATTTAAAGTAATTGGCACATGAAATTATTATTCTGTGTTTAGGCATTAATTTGCTCTTTATTCTTTTTGTCAAAATGTGCATATCTAAGACATTGCACAATTTTAAAAGGTATTTATATTAAATCATTTAAAATAAAAGAGAAAAACCATAGTCTAAGAATATACTTTCCTTGGAAGAAACTGAGACAGGTGCACACAAAAACATTAGATGTGAAAGACACTCAGTACCACTAAAAGCACATAATATGTTTTTGGAATAATTTGACTAAGGAACACACACAGCCACATTCTGAAAATTCACTGTGCTCTGTGATCGAGAGAAACAATTTAGGTAGCAGCCTGAACTGTTTACGGTACGTCCTGAAGTTGCTATGAGAGTATTATGTATTGTTTTCACAGTTTTTAAAAACATACTTTTATTTTCACGCATAAGTTGTCCTTACAGGTAAAATTTGCAATAGACCTACTGTCAGTTGTTTAAATCAGTTATTTTGTTTTAAGGTTATGCACATATAAGGCATGATTTTGGAGCTTGAAGTAAATGATGGTGTAATTACTATTGGTTTATTTTTTAAATTACACATACAATAACATTTTAAATCTGCTTTTTTCAAGTGGATTACTAGCATTGATCTATTACTTAGCCACATCAATAATTAAGAAATGGCTATTTTAACTAGTATTTCATTCCTGCTTTTACAGTTACTTTAAATAAAACTGATCATACCCAATGCCAATATGTGCTACTGTGTATTAGTTGAATACTGTGCAGTTTTATAGTGGTCTTTGCCTATTTGATTTTTTCAACTGCATAACAACTTTACCTTATACGTTTAGTCTTTTAGAATAAAAGTGGAAATCAAAGCTTCAACCTGATCAAAAAGAAACATAATTCAAAACTGAAGTGATACTTTTGAACTTCCATGCATGGTATATTTACTGTAAATGTATTTGCTATGACAGAAAATGATTGTCTTCTTGCTTTTTTATGGTATTTAAGAAAATGGCACATAAGATTATTTATAATAGAGTTTGTAAATTAAACACTATGGTTACTTTTGTTTCCAGTCCCATGTTTCAGAGCTAGTAATGCTGAATTTAAATATGGTTCATGGAAGTAAAATTATTTATTTAGCAGAATACATTACAGAAAATGAATTACTAATCAGTAGAGTTTGAAGATAAAAAGCTATTGAAAACACTACTGCCTTCATTATTTCTTGTAAATACTTGAGTGTGAATGAGTATCTGCTGCATTTACAGAATATTTGAAAATAATTTTATTTTCTATGTTTTGTCAGCCCTTGAAGCTGAAAATGCACTGTACTTATTTTTACATTTTATCCATACTTCAGTTTCAAACCAGTTGACAGTTTCTAGACAGGATCCAAAATCCCTAGCTGACTTAACATTCATACTGAAGCCCATTTTTAATAATTGTGTTTTGGAAACTCTTCCTTTAAACCTGTTTTGGAAGCATTTCTAAATAATCATTCTGTGTCCACCTAATCTTGACATCCTCTGCTGTATATTAAATCAGGGAGCTGAGCTCATTTTATAAAATGTATTTCAAGACAATGTTCTGAGTGCTTTAATTATTTTTTATACTTGAATAATAGCCATGTCAAAATATTTTAATTAAGTAAGCCTTTTAAAGTATATATTTTTATGTATTAACAAGCTTTTTTTAAACATAATTCTTGGCATTTTATCTTGCTTGACAACTGCATAACTTGTATTAAGATCTATAAAGCACAACTCTTTAACTATGTCAGGTTAATGGAATGATTATAATTTTGTAAAATACAAAATAAAAAAAATACAAACAAATTTATAATTCTATACTTTATCTGTATGTCTGTATTCAGCATAAACAAATATGCATTTTCTTTTGTAGTTTTGAAAATCTTTTCTTAATATTAAGAAGTTGTCATACCTTTTTTATAACATGGAAACCATCATAGTGGGAAATACCTCAAATCTCAGGGTACACTCAAGTACACAGCCAATTTATTGATGCTTTTTATTTTAACAGCAGGTCTATTAACTGTGGGTAGAATGTGGTATCTAAGCCTCATTTGATTATTCTTATATTTATTTCTTGAAGATTCTATTAGACTTAATGTAAGTCTATACAACATGAGTTTCAATCTGTTACCAAGATATAGAAACTCACACTTCCCTTTGAAAGTTCTTAATTGTATGAACCTTGGCTGCTTAAAAGGACATTTTTTGGGTTCATTGTTTGATAGAGATTTTGTTCATGGTATGTTATATTAAAATGACGATTTTCATCATTTAATATACATTTCTGATCATAATCTTTATTTTCTTTAAAATGTTTGACAAATGTTAAGTTAGAATTAAACATGAGATGTAATTTTGGTGCTGTTTACTTTGTAAACAGTCAGTAGACTAAGAAAACACTGGTGTACCCAAGTTTGGAAAGCAGTTCTTGGAGTTTTCCTCAGAGAGTTGTACAATGCTTAAAAATATCTGGCTTTAAGGCAACAGGTGCATTTTACTCAGAAGCATTTGAAATGAGATCTGTGCACAAGTGATAACATCAGTAGTTGACTGATGTTTTAGTGTAGACTTGCATGCATGCTTCAAAGATTGCAGTATGTGTTAAAAATAAACTTAAAGTGGCCAAATTTAAATAATTTTACTTGAAGTTTATTCCAGAAAAGGTAATAATTTATTAAATGACTGATCTTTTTTCTGCAGAAATGTTTGAGAAAGAACCTTTCAGTTATTTTTAGGAAAGCTTGGAAAATGGAAAATGCCCAGGTCTGTTGGCCAGGCATCTCAACTATTGTGAAGCAGAAATGGAGAATTTCTTGAAGATTTCCCATAGGCAGTCATTAAAGCTTCAGATTTCAACTCAGTAAGAAATGTTATCCCACTTGTTTGCCTCACATGAGAAGTTGCTCTCAGGATGGCTTCATTAAAGTATTTATACTTGAAGATACTCTTGGCCTCAGTGTTTCAGAATTGTGATTTTTTTTAAATGCATATTCTGCATTTATTCTTATTCTTTTGGGTGCTGTTTCCAACAATGTTATACTACAGGATCCTGAATTCAGCTGTATGAAAATTGTTCCATGTAATGCAGAAAATATAGAAATTATAGAATTTTTTTTTCTTTCAATTTGGAATTATTTTCTCATTTTCTTTTGTTTAACAAAAGTTTACCTTCATAAAAGATCACCTTATTTTTTTTTTTAATGTGTTCATATTTCTTAAAATAACAATTTATATATTATTACTTAAGTGGCAGGTAATTTAACCTGTGTTTATTCAGTTAGCAGTGCCTTTTGTTGTCAGGTACTCAAACATTTTATTTTGATATTGATATAATTACACTAAGTTGTTCAAAGTAATTTATTTTTGCCTATTTCAGAGTCACTGAATGTAAAGCGTTTATTGGCCACATTACATGCAAGGTACAGACTGACCTTTAAATGGATGTCAGTCCTTTGTAAGAAACCTGCACATAAACAAACGCAAAGCTCCACATATAAGGCTAATTTAAAGTCACCAATTAATATATTCGAACCCAGGATTCTGAATCTGTAAGACAGTGGTGCTAACCACTGCACAGAAGTGCCACCTGTTCAGAATTAGCATCAATAATTGTCAAGATACAAAAAGGCAACAATTTGTAGTTTTGTGGTTTTCAGTGATGCCATATGCAGCACCCTTTGTTGTCAAAAAGAAAAAAACATTGCTAATTTCAATTTTTTTTGTCTGGAAACTTGTTTTTTCATTTTCTTCATTGTTGTTTAACGATGTCATGTTCCCTTCAAAAAAAACTGAAGGACAATTGTAGCCTGGAATTTTATTCTCATTTTTTCCAGCTGCATGGCTCAGAGCAAGGAAAGATCTGTCAGAAAGAAGAACTGAAGTGACACTGCTTAAAAAGTTTTTTCTTTTTTTGCCTATTTCATTTAAAAAGTAACTGCCTTGTCGGTGAGAGTGTACGTTGTAATTTACTTTTACAATATGTTTGCTGTAGATGTAGGGATTCACATATGTGGTTTAAAACAAACTGAAGCAGTGGTAAAATTGTTAGGTATGTTTATAGTACCTATATTTCTAAGTGCAGTTATATTTATTTATTTATCATTTAATTGATGTAATGTTTTTTCTGTTTAGCATACCCAGTGAAACTAAGGTGTACAATCTATGATCTTATGTTGTTACTTGCTCCAGAATTGCTTCAATTTTGTGTTGCTCACCTTGATAGTATTTAATAGCAAATGGCATTATGAGAGTGTAAATTCATCACTTTAGGTCATTAATTTACTGATGTATAATTGTATGCTTAACTATTTTCTCTGTGTTGGGATTATGTATCCTTTTCTGCATTCTCTTTGTGTATATTTATAACTTTTGTAAAAAAGACAAATAATGTATTTAAATCGTATATGCTAATTGCAAATCAGTTCCTTCTGATTAGGTAATAATGCATTTTCAGTTTCTCTAAAGTAAAATGTCTTCCTTTTAGCCGAACCATTTATCCAGTTTCTGAGTCCTGTCTTTTAAAATTGTGTTGTGATTGTTTGGCATCCTTTTCAAGGCTGGATCCAGTCTGTTACTGTTGATAGATATAAAACGTGTAGAAGTGACTGTTTATTTCTATTCTCATTCTGATTATTTGTTTATGTTCACTTTCTATTTATTGTTTTCTTGCATCATAATTTATAAAACTAGTCATTATTAAATAATATAAAAAGTTGTGTTAGACTCATACCTGAGCTGCACAATATGATCCTGTGCTACCAATAGGATGAATGCAAGGTGTCCTTCCTTTTATCAATTTTTTATACATATTGTTTTGATGTTATTTTTGTTCTTTAATACTAAATAAAAATATAGGATTATGGGCTTTTATTTATTTATTTATTCATTTTATACAACACTAGCACCAATCACATGTGTCAAATATACGGAAACTAAATTAAACTGACCTCACAGTGATTATACTGGTGAATATTTGTGGCATAGCATTGTACAATTGCTTTTTACATGTTTTAGTGGTGCACAAAGATGCTGAGAAAATAACTGGAGCATTTTATTTGTTCTTTATTTCGCCTTATACAATTTCTCTTATTAGGAATTTGTTCGTCTTTGCATACCCCTTGGGGTCAGATCTTAGGGTCAACCATTGTACAGCGCCCCTGGAGCAATTGAACGTTAAGGGCCTTGCTCAATGGCCCAGCAGAGTAGGATCTCTTTTGGCAGTGACGGGGATTTGAACCGGCAACTTTCGAACTTGCTTCCAATCGTATGCTTATTCTGCAGCAGACAATTTGAAATTGGCTTTTCATTTGTATAAATGTAATAGCAAACCTCTACTTGCATGCTAGCAATTGTTGTCCCTGAAGATTTGGAATTGGGGACGAGAACAGTCAAAACTATAAAGGTTGCAATGACACACAACTAAGTGCTGCTGTTTGTGTGTGATTGCAGTGTTTGCTGCTTTGAGGTGAGGCAGCAGACAGCTGTGAGCAATTGTGGAAACACAAGCCAAGAAAAAGCTGTTTTATGCCCCTTGTACCAGTATTAACTAAAATATACTAAAAAAAGATTCTAAATTGTATTTTTGGGGTAATATTTTAAAGCATCTTTAAATAAGCTGTTGAAGTGGCATAAAACAGTTTGATATCTTTATCCATGGTATGTTAACACCAACCAGTGGTTAATGCACTGACAGTACCTGATTAATAATAATTGACTAATTTAATTGAATGCATAGCTCAGAACCTACAGTAATGCATAATAATCAGGATTAGGTTGACATTGTGCTTACCCAAATATTGTTTGATTATACATACATCAGCTTGAAAAATGTAATAAAATAATAAGTGTCTCCCAGTTTCCTAGAAACACCTGGTATACCAGTGATTACTGATACTGCACCATTACATATACAATACATCAATGAAATAAGATGTAAAAGCTGGTAAGTTTACATGTTTTTTAAAACAGCTTTCTGTAAGTAATAAATAATGTTTCTAAGTTTTATTCAGGAGGAAAGATTCTTTGCTCGTCCAAAGATTTAAGGTTGAAACATAATTAATTAAAATATTTTGGCATGTATTACTAATAAGTATGAGTGTTTTACTAAGTATCTGAAATAAGAACAAATGCACAGGAATTTGACCTATTTACTCTTTATAACATTTAACTGGAGCATCTAAAAATTGTCTAAATTGCTTTTATATGTTACTTAGAATTTTTAATAATTAGCATTACTGTAAAGTCATTAATACTGAAATAACCTTACATTGTAAAAACAAACTCACAGATCAGGACCAGTTGCTGTAGTATAGGTAATATGCACAGATTTTTTCCATTACCTCTTACTTTTATAAATACAATAACTGATAAAATGGCATATTTGTGAGCTGTTAATAGTTAATGGACAAAACAATGTTAACACTTAGTTTGCAAAATTCGTTATAGAAATAGGAAGGAGTGATATTTGCTTTTTTTATATTAAATATAACTTGTCCATATTAAATAATAGATTCTTAAGTATTAGCACAAGTCCTCAGGTGTAATAGTGAACCTGTATTGAAAAAGGAGTAAATTACTCTCTTTTTTTATAAGTTAAAGATTGTATAGTGTCAGAAAATAAATTTGATTTGCTTTTTGGATAAATGTTATTTTCTTATGGATCAACAAAAGTTGAAGAGTGTAAATTCACAATGGTCTCATTGAAAGCTTTGTTTAATATTGAATTTTACTCTGCTTTTAACTGGATTGATATTTGTGTATTTGAATTTTGAAATGTGGAGTTAAGCAGAAACAATCTGACGCAAGCCACTAGCCTCTCTTTTTTGTGAGTAGTTAATGAGCTATATGAAGCACTGTTGATTGATATTGGCACTGCTTATGTCAGGTATTGAACTTTCACCTCTCTTTAATCAAGAAATCAAATTTTAGTAAAATATTTGCTTCCTGTTTAGGACTGTAAAAAGTCACCATGTTAACTATTTTAAAATAAGCTGAGTCTCTTCTTATGTGTATATTTTAATTGTGCCCACATAAATTTCCTTTTAGTACTTCAATTTTATTCTTCAGACATCACTAAGGTATGAGTGTTTGTTACAGTGTATGTTTTAAAACCAAAAATAAGCTATTTCAGTTCACGAGTAATGTTAATTTTATGTTAAGGTCCTCTGTGAATTTTCAAGTTTCAACCTTCAGATGTCCACCTATTTGCATGCCCTGCTATCTGTGTAGGATAACGTTTTGTGGAATAGATTAAGAAGTTTGTACCAAAAGCATCCAGAAACTCCCTCTTAAATAATAGAACCATGTGTGATATTTGTATCTCTAAAAATTCATCCACAAACATTTTTCCAGTATCTTTCCTTATTAAAAGTGATATGATTTCTTGGAATAAGAAATGCAGATTTTTTTTTTAAGTAATTAATATCCTAAATTTTCAGTGTTCTTGTAGGTGAGCTCTTTTTTTGTTGAGTTGTGGTCTTGTTATTAGAGCTGTCCATGGTGCTGTAGCATGCTCCTTAAATATTGGTTTTTCACTCTTCTGAATGCCTGAAACTTTTAGTTTTAAGTATTTTGGCAAGGTGTGATGTTTTATTTTTAACAGACTTTCTTGGGAATGGGGAAGTTGGGAGTGGGGTTAGTAATTAATATAACCATAGTTTTATCATTTCTTTTAAGCTCAGAAGCATGTGGTTAATTGTTTGAGATACTGCTTTCAGAGGACAGAATTCTTTGTTTTTGTCACTTTTTAACTTATTTTTAAAGTGTTTCTTGTACAAATGTATACAGTATATTTTTGGTTTTCTTTATATTGCCCTTTATTTTTTAGATGGTCTTATTTTTCAGCAGAGCTAACATTCTGGCTACTGTAACAGTTTTGTAATGTAGCGTTGTTATACACAGCAAAACAAGCAATGTTAAGAGTTATTATAACAATATGTAGAGTTAATTTAAAAGAATATATATTATATTGAAACATTGTTTTAATATGTACTGTTTAAAGGAAAAAAAAAAGGATCACTTAATCATCACAGTCTAACAATAGAAAAAGCCTCTCCGTTACACCTATTGTCACTTTCATTTACAACAAAGTTGATTCATAATCACTTATGCTTCCTAACTGGACAGATTGATATCCCAGTATGATGAGTGGTCCATGTCACAGTGCAGGTTTTTAAATAAAAAATTGTGTGTCTGAGAGCATGCATGTTCAGAATGGGTGCGGGTGTGCAATTGATGGGGCCACTCTGGGGTTGGTTGCAGTGATTGGCTGATTGTGCACACACATGCAAATGAGAGTAGATCAGTCAGGTGCCTCATTTACACCTCGGAGTTGGAAGAGGGTCACATCTGCACTCAATCAGGCCACATAAAGGAGCCTGCACAGGAGAGAGGTGGAAGAACAAGACAAGGGTCAGAGAACGAAAAAGAAAGAATGGAGGTTAACGTAAAAGAAAGAAGAGTATGAAAGGCAGGATTGGGAGAGCCAGTCTTAAAAAGTAATGGAGGCAGGTGGTTGGGCATGAGTCTCAAGGAGAGAAAACAGGGCCTGAGGAAGGGACGCTCCTATTGAGCGATCCTGGTGAGCAGGAGTGGCCTGTTAGGCGGCAGAGGACCTGTGAAGCTTAAGGACTAGCGATGGAGACCCAATCCAGGTATTTATGGTTGACTGCACCTGATGATGGGTAGCTTCTCTGGCTGCAAGGTCCAGATAGGATAAGTGGAGGTGACACCAGGTTGTAGAAGGAAGCATTGAAGCTTATCTCTCTATTATAATAAAATAATCCTGGGATGAGACGTGACTTTTTCAGAGAGATACTTTTACGTCCTGCGAGAAGAGATTTTGTGTCAAGAGATTAAACCACGCCCAGGGCCAGAAATAAGACAAAGAATAGATGACAAAGTAGAACGTCGTAAAGAATCCAAAAACATTGGTGTGATATACATGCAGAGCAGATTAGAGATAATGAAAGTACAAAAATTCAAGTCTCAAAAAAATGATAGTAAAGATTGCATTAGTGCAAACAAATGGCAATTATTACTCGGTGAAATAGCAGAACAGCGAAAAGAGATCGAATACATTGTTTCGATTTAAAGTCAGAGACTTGTAGATCATCTAATTTGTGTTGCCATCAGGGAAAAGTAGTGTTTCTTCCCAATGAAGAGGCATATCTGCGAGAAATAAAAAATTTCTTGTTTGGTGAAAGTGAAATCCACATAAACGAGCGGCTGAGATGTGAAGTGGCTGGCATGTAGCGAAGGCTGGTGGAAGGGGGGTGAGCGAGCAAAACCCCCTAGTGTTAAAAAAAAAATGTTTCTGGACAGTCCTAGTTTATTTGGATTGATTTATTATGACTTTTTAACCTCCATATATTTAGCACTGGTTTTATGGATGTTTGATTCATATGGAAGAACCGATGCACTTCACTTTTTGAACACTGCTTTTGTCTGAATCTGTAATAAAACCACAGACACTTTTTGCACCAACCTGTTGCAGCACATGTGTGTCATCATTTGCTTGGATTATCTCAGTCTATGACTATTGTTTCTGATTGAAGAGGCTCCAGTTAAGAGCTAAAAGAGCATGGAGCTAACCTGGACTGTCGCAGCCTGAAGCTTAATTGATTTGGTGTTAGACTGTGATGATCAAGTGTTCCCTTCATTTTTTGTGCTATATATATATATATATATATATATATACTGTGTTAATTTTGCTGTGTATAGCCATTGGCCAATGATGCAACTGAACATTTTTTAAGCATAGGCTTCAAGTTTGTAAATGAAAACCAAGTCTTGAAGTTCACTTTTCAGATTTGTACATGTGGCTGGGTCTAGGTATGTGACTGATTGTGAAAAGGTGTAGTCTTCTAGGGGTGGTTAAATTATGCTGTGCCTGTAGACAAAACTTTCAAGTTCATTGAAATTATACTGAATGTACCATGACTTCTAGAAGTAGAATCATATTTTTAATTTTCTTATTTATGTCAGATACCCTATGAGATATAGCATTCTTGCATTACTGTATTTTTGTCTTTTGGCATTCCAATTAGTGGCTAATATCAGTACTGTTTTTTAATTTTAATTTGCCATTTTTTAAAATAGTCATTAGTTTTGTTTTTTATTTTTAAACTAGGAAAAACCATAATATTTAATGCTATAGTTTTCAATATTCTTATTTCATAAAGTAAAATATAGGCTTTATTTCATAACACATATTGCATACACCACTTATTTAATGACCAATATATTGCTTTCTCATCATTATCAAAGTGTAAGTAAGGCCCAGAAAAGAAAAATCCTGTTGCTCCTCCATAGGTAATTGCTGGTTTAAAAACTCTTGTTTTAGATGCACAGCTATCCACATCTTAGATCGTTTT
This sequence comes from Polypterus bichir lapradei, assembly GCA_026402145.1. Taxonomy (NCBI): domain Eukaryota; kingdom Metazoa; phylum Chordata; class Cladistia; order Polypteriformes; family Polypteridae; genus Polypterus; species Polypterus bichir. The sequence goes on from JANRMT010062835.1 coordinate 73,489,498, forward strand.
TAGAATATCCCTTTTTTGTTTTTCCCTGCAGTGAAGATGCATGTTGTAATAGTAATAAATGAAAAAATTGTTACCCCTCTTAAACATATAAAGCACAACATAGCATATTTTCAACATCTCACTTTATACAGAAACTGTCATTTTACATTTCCAAAGGAACTACAAAAATGAAAAGTTAAGAAAATAGATGAAAATCTTTGTTTTAAATAATATATATATTTTTAATTCAGTTGTTGCAGTAGAGTAATTGAAAACAAATTCAGAAGAAGGTATAATGTAAAAAGAAAACCTTAAACTCTAAACCTGTTTTAATGTTGATCACTGATCATCCTTATGGCAGCAGAAACAAATCTTGATCTCTTGTGTCATGTTGTTTGTATTCTGCATTGCAGGATTCTGTAACTTGTCAATCTGATAAAAAAGTAGAATTTATAGTGAAGAGGATCTCCAAGAATTTACTTAACTTTTTTGATGAAGGTCAACATATTTCCACAGATGTTTCCTCAACCTCAATGACTTGCTAAAACAATTGTCATTTATTTGAATGGATAACAGTATGGTCTTTCCTTCTGATATCTGTCGCATTTACCGTGTGAATAGTGGCCTCATTAGTGCTACATTTTTTCTCAAAGAAACATTCATAAAGTGTTTTTTGGCTTTAAAAAAATTCATATTTAATAAAATCTCTTCTTTTTAGTGCGGAATACTAAAAGTACAAAGTCAGAAGAAAAAAGTATAATAATACAAATAATAAACAATAATAATAGTAAAAATAATGCTAATATCATATATACTGTCAAAATGTTTTTTGTGTTTTATATCTTGAAGCACTGTGACATACATAATCCAAGGTCACAGTCAGGACAATAGTAGCATGATTCCTTGCAGATTTTCTTTCCAGACCGATCAGCTTTTGAACACCACACTTCACATGTGCGATTGACATGAGTGTCACTTTCGGATTAATCAGAATCACTTTTAATATCGCTGTCCGTTTCAATCTCACTGCCTAAAGACAGAATCTCATCACTGCTCATGTCGCTGTCAAGAGCGTGCAACACCTGGGTTGCTGAAATTTTTTTTTTTTACAAAATTCCATTATAAGGCTAGGGCAAGACATGCCTGCATGATTGCCATGTCTGTCGCTTACACAAAACGTGACTATATTGTTTCCCAAGCAACGCTCGGCACGAATGCCGTTGACACTTTTAATGCCCGAGTAATCCTCGGGTCTAACGCTTTCATTAGATGCATCTATGCAATTCCCAGAGTGATCCCTGGGACTAATGCTTTTAGCACTGTTTTTACAGCCCGAGTGATGCTCAGGTCTAATGTTAAGGAGGTTAATCAAGGCACCTTTTAAAACAAAGAAAAAATGATTTAATTTAATAATAATTCAGTAAGTTTGAAAGAAATAATATTCCAAAAACTATATAGAATAAGGCAGCTTCTTTATAATATTTGACCAGCAGTGTAAATCAAGCACAAAGTGAAAAGGGAATGATGAATAGCACTTTTTATTTAAAAATATAAAGGTTTTACATAGGTGGATCATGCTGAATTTTGGTAATAAGTAAAATCTAGAGAGAGAAATATACTCCATATTTGAAAATCAGATGTATTTAAGATTATAAAAATGACTTAACACATTACATATAGTTTGAGCTACAAAAAGACAATAAACTGACATGCAAGTTCCATGTTTTGTTTCATGTTCAAAGAATTTTTTGTCTATTTCAGTTCCTCTAAGTGTCATTACTTTGTGATTTAAGCATTTATATCGTTTATTGGATATTTATGTTTTTATTAGATTATTCTGGCTTGAACTTCATTAGAAAAGAATGTATTTTTATGTTAAACCATTTCAGAGCTCATATTAAAATATGGAAAAAGTAGCAATGTAGTGAAAGTACAATTACGTAATCATTTACCAATTTGCATTAGTCACGGTTATTCATTAATTCGTATGTGAGAGGCTGACTTGCAGTGAGTTTTCAGTGCCAACCTGCCTAAGGTAAAATATCCCCAAATGACATGTATCAGATTTTTCAACATAGTCTCTGTGTACTGTACATGCTCTTATATTTGCATTCTCCAATAAGAAAACAGCTAGAAACAAATTCATGTTTTGTCTTATCACAAACTGAATCAGAAACAAAGCACCAATTGAAATTGTGGAAGCTCTCATCATTGTTACTCTAACCCAAGAATTAAAAAGATAAAAATTTAGCCACTAATGTCTTTACTTTTCTTGTCCCATTTGTTTTCTGCAAGAATAAACAGTTTATTTTGTGTCTTATTGTATTATCTTCATGCACTTAATGAGAACAGGATGGAAGCAAGATGAGACTAACGTCACTGTCCTCTGCCTCCCCACTCTGATATTACTCTAGTTTTACAGACTGAAAGTAAAGCCCTTAAGAACTATTTTTGAGATGCATGATCTGAACATTTTGACCTTAAGAAATGATGAATGTCTAACTGTGGTTTTGTTCAATGGATTATTTGTGAGTTAATGAAAAGAGATTGTTACTGTTTTTGTTCACTGTAGATTAATAATTATGTCTTATTTGTATGAGCTACATCAAAACAAATATCATGCAGCTAATGTTATGGTGATAAAGCTTTTACTTACATAGGTTTTGCAGGAATGGTAGGAAATTTATTATATTTAGGAATATTCATTGCAGTTTCCAGTTTTTCAAAGGTTACTGCTAAGTTTAGCTAGAATAATCTGATTTGATAAACTTAATTAAAAGCGTTTTTAAAACCAATTGCATTTTTTAAACATTCTGGGTATTAAGTTGGGTTCTATTTATCTATTTTCAGTATTATCATATTAATATCTAGTTACAGCTTTTTAACTGAATATCTAACTTTATACATTTATCTGTCTTAGACCACAATCATTTTCAAATTATTATAGATACTATTCAAAAAGTGGATTTTTTTTCAATGAACATATCAGTTGAATGATGATACATTAGCTAAGGCTTTATCAAATTAAAACAAGTGTGTTTGAAAATGAGTACCATAACATGTATCAATTGATTTCCAACTTTGTAGCTAATATGGTTATAATGAGCATTCATAACCATGCCATGTATAATATTCATGTTAAGTGCAGTGAAAATATGCAAAAATGTTTTTTGCACAATTTTTACTTTATAATTATGACAATTCAATATCGAATAATAACGAAACACCTTTTCTAGGAGGGTTCATCTGTTTAAAACTATGACAGATTTGCCCTTGTTTCCTTGACTAGCTTGGAATTATTCTGTTGATTCTATTTAGGAGAGAAACAAGTCGACATTTTACACTTGCATATTCTCAAGTTATAGTACTTAGCCTATATAGTGTTGGAAAAACTCCTGCAAAAAATAATTTTTTGCTTTTGAGCTGAAATTGGGGAAAAAGGTATATTTTTATCATTGGCAAAATACTTAAGTCAACTTTTTGCTGTTTTGGTTTTATTATGAAAATGATAGAAGTGTTACATTAAAACCAGTCTGTTTTCACCATGTTTGTAAAGTGATGATACAGTCAACCCAGCCAGAAATCAGTCCTTAATCTGTGCTTATTCCCCAACTAATGGTGATCGTATTTTTCAATTTTGTAAAGTTTTGTTTTGTACCAGTGAGATAGCAGAGAAACACCTGCTACTAGTATTGATATCAAATAAATTGGTAGGACTGGACAATAGTGTTTATCATCAAAATTAACCAAGGTGAATATTTCCCTGGAAATTTGCCTAGTGCCACAGAATGCTTTGTGATCCCAGTGTAACATTAAAGAGCTGTAGCAGCCATACACAAAACTTTCACACATGCATACTGTAAGATTGTTGCAAAACTGTTGGTGTCAAAAACTCCTCAGTACTCCAGCTAGTTTTCTTTCCCAGATGCGTTTAATAAAAAAAATGCATTAGCTGACCATAACAAAAATATGAGTACTACTACCAGATATATAACACTGATCCCTGTGCACCCTCAGCACACTGCACCACATGCAGTATTTGTATACATAATTAGCCATGTGCTTCGGCTGCTAGTCAAAACAAGCCTTAATGGAGACCTTCCCGATTCACTTTCACATGAGACTCTGTGAGATAATAATAACAATAACAAAAATATATTATTATTTACAAAGTTATTTCTTTCATCTGCACAGATACATGGGAAACAAAAAAGATGCTTTCTGTTGCAGCCATAGTCACAGCTTCAAACAATGGAGAGAGTGCCAGTTTCATGCCGCCAATTTGTGTTATGGCCAAGTTATGCACTAAGATTTTAACTCTGTGAGGGCAATAGTCTATATTTATTTTTATTGCTAGTTTATGGCCCTTGGTTGCGCTTTGTTTTTGGTTATTGCTCCACTGCGTCTTTTATTTTTTGAGGCATGGTAGTGCATTGGTTAGCACTGCTGCCTAACAATACACATCACATTTTTGGCCATAGTAGTTGGCAGACATTTCCCTAGGGACCATAAAATAGTATTGTGCTATTATAAGCCAATCAAAACTAGTTCATCTTCTCATTCCCCATTAACTCCAATACATTTCGCGGAGTTCAGCAAAGTTCCTTAGCATTTCTGTGATTTTGCCAAACACACAGAGAAGAGAACTGCACAGGGTTTGCTTATCACTACCAGAGAACATTTATTTTTAGAGTGTTTAAGGGATTATTGATTATGTATATGAAACAAGATTTCTATTCTGAAGTCATTGCACACTCTGGAAATTTCTAAAGAACAAAACCTACTAAATATTGTCCTGTAATTAAAAAGGAAATTGGGCTGATCCAAGTAGTAGACCAGTAATCATAATGTGTATCACAGATTGATTAAAGGCAGTAATTTTTAAAGGGAAGATTAAGCAATACACATCTAGTACAGTTCTTATCCTGAATAGTCATAATGGTTTTAAATGGCAGGGGAGTCATTTTTCATTAAATTTGCTAGAATTCTTTCCAGATGCAAAAAAGACATTTGATTAGAGCAGGGTTTCTCAACCTTTTTTCAACCGTGGCCCCCTTTCGGCCTTGTTTCCTTCCTGTGGCCACCCTGTCTTATCGGTAGAAAGGTAGCTATTTAAATGTTTTGTTTGTAAACAGAACATGTTTTTTTTTATAACACAATACAATTTATAACATTACAATGCAAATTACATACAATAATTTCTTAATTTATAAAATACAAAAATTTATACTTTAAGTACTGCTGTAGCCACGCACCTTTCCTGTGACACATGAGATACTGAAATTGCCCCAGGGTACCGCCCGCGTGGGGGTGGAGTGAAGAATTGGGAGGAGGATGGAAGGGGAAGTGACGTTGCTGCCACAGAGCATGCTTGGCGATTTGTCCACTGGGAAGCAGGGTCACTTCGCGTCTTCTGTTTTCTTTGCTTCCCACTCGTCTCTGTGGCCCCGTAATATTGTTCTGTGGCCCCCCCCCTTTACATAATTTTCACCTGTGTCCCCCTTGGAAAATCATGTGTCCCCCAGGGAGTCATATGGCCCCAGGTTGAGAACCCCTGGATTAGACCATTAGAACGATCTAGATGAGAACAGCCCATTAAGCCCAACAATAACTCGCCAGTCCTGTTCACTTAATTCTTCCAAAATAACGTTGTCTATTTCTGAAGGCCCCTAAAGTCCTATTGTCTACCACACTACTTTGTAGCTTATTCCATGTGTCTGTAGTTCTCTGTATAAAGAAAAACTTTCTTAAATTAGTGCAGAATTTACCCTTGACAAATTTCCAGTTATGTCCTCGTCTTCTCGATGAACTCATTTTAAAATAATACTGTACTAATTACCTTTTATAATTTTGAACACTTCATTCATATCTCCATTTAATCTTCTTTTGCTTAAACATGAAAGGCTGAGCTCTTCTAATCTTCCTCATAATGCAAATTTGACATTTGTAGGCTCTGTTCTTACTGTTGACCAAGAGTTTACCAGTTGAATACGTTAGAACTTGCCTTTATATGGGGTTATGGTAAAATGAGTGTGCCCATTTTGTGATTTTTTTTTTTTCCTTTAAAGAAAAGAATCTTGTTTTTAACCTTTAATAACTTTAGAACTACTAAAGACTACTGAAGGTACCTCTAAGTGACAGAGATTGATCGATATTTGTACATTGTGGTTGTGTCTCCACTTAAGCTTATAGAAAGTTGTTGGCTGACAATATGTGTTCTTTTCTTTCAATAAAAATGTACCATTGTTGCAGAATTTTCCCTCCTAATTCTGTCATTGTAATTATGAATTCATGTCCTATAGTGATGCTATGAACAACATTATGACTTGTACTAAGATATGTGATTTTCATTTCTGTTTTAAATGTAAACTATAATCTGCTGACTCCGGGCATCACAGACACATTAGGTGTATCTAATAAATTGTGCCCCTTACTACTGGTATTTCTTAATTTTCAGCTGAGCTTGACTGCTCTGTCTGCCTACTGGGAATAATAATAAAAAAGGGGGGAAAAGAAGGCAAGTTACTAAACACAAATAAAGAGTTCTGTTGACCTCTCTCTTTTCACAGAAGAACTGCTGCTCAGTAGCAACTTCAGGAATAATTTGAGTTATTTTTTGATGTTTATGTGAAAAGTGGTATAACAGACAATGCTGGGAAGAGAGGGTAGGAATCAATCATTAAACAAGAGAAGCTTACCACTTTTGATTGATGAGCAGAAAGCATGGCAGTGCTTTCAGAAAGGAAAAAAAAAATCAATTTGTCATATGGCCATTGCATCCTTGAAAATAAATCAATTTTCCTCATAAAGAGGGGAACAAAGACAATGGCAAACTTTCTTTTATTTTCCTTAATGGTGTCTCAAAATGGCTCCACCCCTGCTTAGTTTAATGATGTGTATTACTTCTATTATAATATAATCCACTAGTATCAATTTTAAAGTTTGCTTTTGTTTTTAAAGTTTTGAAATTTGAGTCTTCTTACATATGCACATCCCATGTATCAGGACTGTTTTAAATATGATTAATGGATGTTCTGGAAAATTCTGTTGCTCAGACTTGAGTAACTTACTCACATCTATGAACACTGGGTTGGGTTCCTTTCTACTGGGCTGATCTACTTCTACTGTGATTTGTAAGTTTAGCTCAATAGTTGCAGTGCTGATCATATTGTCTGGAAAACAGAGTATCGCTGAACAACAGAGCAGTGTTGTATATAGATAGATAAATAGTGAGTTAGTTAGTTTTTATGTATGTACTTCATTTGTCCCAAGAGGGAGCTTTAGCTTTTTATAGAAGTTCAAAAATATAACAACAAACCTTCAAATACACACAAGAATTTCTGAAAAAGAACAAAACTTCTGACATGGCTAAAGATATGAGAGCAGTCACAATGAGGCTATGCAAAGGCATATTGCCATTGGTGTGAAGGAAGCCGAGTTGCATTTCTAGACACATTTTGCTGAATACTTTGTTGGCTGAAAGCACTTAATGCTAGGGTGTCAGAGTAATGATGTGTGTCGTTGTTCATAATAGCCGTCACTATTGTGTCATTCTGCCTTTTGTTATACAGTTCCTCTGTTACTAGGCCAGTCCAGCATTTCATTGGACCTCCAAGAACTCATAGAAATGCACCACATCCACACCCTGAATAATGACCTGGCATTGAGGCTGTTTAGTATGGAAAAACTCGACCAGTTCCTTGGTTTTCCTTATGTATAAATACAGAAGTTACTATAGTCTTTGATGCAATGACCGAATCTGTCGATATACTTCTCATATTACATTTCCCGGTTTGTCCTTTAGAAGAAGTCATTAAGAGCCATTTCAGCCTCCAGGGTCTATTTCCTCAATCTCCTAGTGGGAACATGTTGCTGTCTGGCAGTAAGATGGGTCAGATTGTGGTCAGATCTGCCCAAAGGTGCCACAGTTTTACATTTACAGTGGAACCTTGGATTGTGAGTAACTTGGTTTGCGAGTGTTTTGCAAGACGAGCTAAAATTTTTTAATAAATTTTGACTTGATAAACGAGCGATGTCTTGCAATACGAGTAGTACGTATACACTTTGTCTGCCAAGCGCCACATGATCACAGCTGAGCTGATGGTTCTTCTCTCTCTCGCTGCGGGATTGTGGGTAATCGTCCCCCATTCGCCGTCTGAGTCGGTGTGCCTCACTCATATAGTCAACATCCGTACGAGCGTATACTGTTTACTATAGCATGGTGACCACGTGTGTGTGTGTGTGTGTGTGTGTGTTGTAACGTGTAAGTCCCTGTCTTGCATCCCAAAACATGAAGCTGAGTCTCAGTACTTTAGCGACATCAGCTTTATTCAGCTTGAAACAAGAACAGCACGGTTATTTATTGTAGCGGGATCTGCCACTAACTATTCACTGACACAGCAGTCAGGCAGGGTTGGGGCCCAAGTAATACTGTGCCCTGCACATTTATAATGTTCCTGTATTACCCATCAACGTCAGGAGCTTATAGCATGTCCGCGATCTTTTCATGTTCGCTTTTACGGCGAACTGCTACAGCGCTTGGAGCAAGCGGTTGCTTCGGGATGCTCTTCCGCCTGTCGTCCTGTTGGGTGGAATCCCAAAAGAGTTTAGAAACTCACTCACACCAGCCGTGATTCTTTTCAAAGGTAAAGTGCAGGTTATTTTGTTTTATGTATTTTTACTTTATATTTTGTATTAATCATTTTTATATGAATAGTTTTGGGTTGTGGAATGAATCATCTGAGTTTCCATTATTTCTTATGGGGAAATTTGCTTTGATATACGAGTGCTTTGGATTGAGAGCATGTTTCCGGAGCGAATTATGCTTGCAAACCGAGGTTCCACTGTACCAACATTGTAGCAAATATTTACAAATCTGACATTGTACATTCCACAGTGAAACTGTTTATATGTTATTTAATATTAAAATGTTCATTTTTGCTTTTCTTCGGACTAGCCCTGTTTTGTTAAAATATAATAAAGTACACAGGTATAGTTCATTGTTTAGGTGTAGTATGCCTAAACCTGTCCAACTCTTGCCTGTCACCTGATTGCCTTTGCCTTTGCACCTGATCCTCAACCTCAGCCATCGCCTTGGGAGGTGTGAGCCTACAAGGGCACTCCATGGTGCAGCTTGGCTAAAGCCAGTGATTAAATGAATAAGATTTTCCAGAAAATGGCTGAAATATAGTTCAATTGCATGGCTGCTAGACTCGATCACAATGTTAGTTTACAGAGGTTAGTAATATTGTATGACTTTGGAGTAGAAGTGCTGCTGTTTTGATATTGACAAAAGCCAACAGAAGTGGATTGGGTATGTAGTTTGGATGCCTCTTGGCATCGCCAATTAGGGGTCTGTCAGGTATAACCCAGTAGAGGAAGACCTGAGACATGCTGAAGTGTATATATAGCTGGAGTCGCTGGAAATTCCTTGGGAGGAGCTTAAAATTGTTGTGGACAGGGTGGCTTAGGCTGTCTATCAGCATGTTGCCTTCTAACCTTAATCAGAAAAAATACAATCTTGTACTGATACTTTGTGTGGCTGTCCGAGTTGAGGCTATTTGTACTTAAAGCCAATGTTCTCCTCAATTTTTTTTTTTTTTTCTGATGAGTAGGTGTGAATAATAGATGAGATTGTACTTTCCCTTTATGACCAGTTTCTTCAATCCCACTACACTATAAAAGGCTTCTCCCTTGAAGTATTGATAAATTGCCACGAAACACCAGCAACAATGAGTTTTTCCATGATTTAACAAACACTGTGAAGCACCAATGCATGAACAATGAGCAGAGGTGGGTGTTCCCCCATGAAGTATTGATCAGCAAAGCTGCATGGCACTTCCAAACTACTGTGCTGGGAAGGGAATTGAATTTAATAAAAGCAGAACGGCACCCTGAAAAAAGGTGGCAGAGAGTCAAGTCAATTTGTGGTACTCTGTATCAATAGTTAAAGTATGTGCACTGGTGACCCATTCCAGACCCAAAGAACCTCAATTGCAATGGCCTGTACACTTAGGGACCAACATACAGGCAAATTGCTGATTCCAAATGGAGCTATAAGTCAGCGCTGGACTGTATGATGAAATTGAAATGAACATAACATGTAACCCTTTTTATTAGTCATTATTTTAGATTAATAATACGCTTCTGAATTCTACTCACTATCCAAAAGAACACCATTTCTTTAGTTGTTTTTTAAATTGTCTTCTGTGTAATTGTGCTTACTCATTGTTGGCTTATGTCATAATGATCCCTGGTGATCTCATCCTGGTATTATCTACATCAGGGGTGCCCAATGCATCGATTGCGATCGACCGATAGATCGCAAAGGTAGTGCAGGTAGATCGCGTTGCATTCAAAAAAACATTTTTTAAATGTTAGTCTATATATCCTCCCTATGGCATTTGCCACTTGGTTGACATACAGGGCGGCCAGTCTGAGTTCTGTTTTCTTCTAACACACTGGTCATCCCGCACGCATGATCAAATGCGCGAGCTACTGCAAAACTCTGGCTATCTAAGTGATCTAGTTAGCCTTCCAGTTTATATCGACTAAAGAAGGGCTTTTAAAAAAAAAAATTGTTTAGGGAGGGTATGGACTGGATGTGGAATTGGAAGAGGATTTTTTTTTCTCACAATTGAAGTGCGTTTGTCTGATCTGTCAATCCATCATTGCTATTCCAAAGAAGGAAAATGTGGAAAGGCACTTTCAAACTGTTCATAAAAACTACTAAACTGACTTCCTTCCGAAAAGCGATGTGAGAAAGAGAAAGGAGAGGGAACTAAAATCGCAGTTAATCGTTCATCTGTCATTTTTCACTCGGCTGAATTCAAAAACAAAGGCAGACACACGAAGCATCGTTCCGGGTGATATTTGGGGAACATCCAAAACCTTGCGTCAGAGCTGGAGACGCAATATTCAATCTGCTCTGTAATGTATGCGTGTGTGCAAGTTGACAGCATTCGTTACAGAGCAGATTGAAAATTGCCTGTCAGACTTTGACAGACGGTTTCAAGACTCAGCTTTGCTTGAGCCAATCGCTACATTTAATTGCTATCCATTTAGGGAAGATGTTGAGGGTGATTCACTCACATTAGAAATTGCAACACTGTTTCACCTAAAACTCCTCTACAATGGAGGATGAGATTTTGACATTACAGGATGACATTCAGCTGAAGTCTGGGGGTCTTGGACAGTTTTGGAACTTAATCACATAGGAAAAGTACCCAAACATGAGGAAATGTGCTACCTCCTTGACTGCATTATTCGGCTCTACTTATTTATGCGAGTCAGCCTTTTCCCACATGAAGATTATTAACTCCAAATACTGTAGTAACCATAAATGTATTGAATTGTTATTGTGCCATAAAGGTTATTCAGTTATGCAAGGTACGACAACATATATTTTATGTATAAAGTATACTCATATATATATATATATAATTTTTAAAGTAGGTAGATCATTTCGACCTGGTCTTTTTAAAAGTAGCTCGCAAGCCGAAAAAGTGTGGGCACCCCTGATCTACATTATGTTTTAAATTTCAAGATACTCATTTTCTAACTCACTACTGCTTGAGTATACTTGTTAGAATTTTAAGCATGGCAAAGGTGCTATATAAATAAAATGCATTATGTTTATTGCTTGTTTAATTCTTTATTCAATACTATAGCAGTATTACCATTCTGATTATTTTCATCTGTCTTAACATATTAATTAATCTTTGTCACAACTTAGTGTTAAAAACCACTTTAGACAATCATTGAATAATTAAGATTTTTAAATCACATCATGAAATTTTGGTATTCAGATTTATATTCGTCTTGCTTACTCTCATCACAAAAGGTTTAGTTGATCCCTTGATTATGAAGACAAAGTCTAATGTCCGATTCATTAGCAGCAGCTTGAGAATGTTATTGATTACTATGTTCAGTATTCCTGTGGAACCTAGCATACATCAAAGGTTGTTTTTTTTTTCAAGAATACAAATTTGTAGGGACATTATAAATGTAACAAAGCATATCAAAAGCTAAATGTTTGTTGGCATGGCAGGGTGTTTCTGTGTAGTATAGCAAAGATTCTGTCATCTTTAATTTATTAGTGATAATTGGATGTGTTTACATTAGACATTAGCCCTGTATATTGCTGAAAGTTGCATTGGGTTCATTTGACTTCTTTTGTTTATAATAAATAAACATACCAACAGGCATCTGCTAGGGATTTTTAGCTTTCTGATTATTTAAAGAAAGCTACTGTGTTGCTCGTGGTTATTATTTGTTGAACCTTTTAGTATCTATTAAGAAAAAATGTATATAAATATAAAATTATATATAAATAACAGAACCACATTAACCAAATAATTCTTTGTTATTTTTAAAAATAGCTTCTACTCACTAATAACTTATGTACTTCAGTAATACCATAAATGATGCAAAAATACAGTATTATAATTTGATTAGTGTTGCAGTATTTAGTTTGTTTAGTCTAGTATTAAGTCCACTAAATAATCAGAAATTTTAAAAAGGTATTAGTTATATTCTACTTACTGTATATCAATAAATCTGATTAAATTAATATTGTGAACCAGTGATTAAATTACAGGTTTATTTTTTAGTACATTTAAATTGATATACAGTATGTTGTGATAGGTGTTAATTATTTACAAGTATTGTGTTGTCTATTAATACTCACACAACACAATTTCATGGTTAGAAAGGCAATAAATTAACAAGTAAAGGTCAATACTGGCCTGCAAACACTAGAACTCCCTGGAAAAATTAATGATAACTCTATTTTAAGAAAAGTTTTAGTAATGAGCCATGTAAGGCAACAGTATTAGAGCAAGGATATTGAAACATTCCATCAATATACTGCATTATACACATCTACATGTTTGTCTAATATTAGTGTGAATATGTGGGTGTGTGTGTGTGTGTGTATATGTATGTGTGTATATATATATATATATGTATGTGTATATATATATATGTATGGCAAAATACCCGCGCTTCGCAGCGGCGAAGTACTGCCTTAAAATTTTTATTAAGAAGACAATTTAATTTTTTTAAACTGAGGGAAAATATGCCAATAATTATTTGTTAAGGATCTCTTTGTATACCATGTTGTCAGTTCGGCCCTCCGGTTGTAACATGACCAAGCTGTGCGCTGAGCTTACTCTTGAGCATTGAACTTACAGTTGGCCATGTAAACAGTAATCTTGTCTCAAATCTCACAGCTTGGATTGCTGCTGTCATAATCGGTTTGAGTTTCATGGTTTGTTTCAATTACGACAGTATTTGCAGGATTTGTTGTGTTGAAGTGACATTTGGCATCTGTCAAGCGTTGTAAGCACACAACTGGTTTCATCGATAAAATCACATCCAGCTTTTGAGAGTTTAAACATTCATAAACATCAAAGTGTCCACTACTGAAATCGTCACCTGTGAATCTAAGATGTTTAAGAGGCATTGGCGGTTGTCGAAAGGTGTAAAATATTTGGCCATTTCAGTACACTTGAAAGCGACAACCGAACAATTCAGCGTCAGCCATCAACTCACATGCAGAACCATAGGTGAAGTGCTTAAGCATTTCACTCTTATAGTGCTCCTGTGTAGTATAATTATCTCCTGTACCGTCATCAGTCCACACCTTGAACCTGTCCCAGTCATTCAATACATAAGACACAATGTTCCTCCGGATATCAAGAGTGAGCCTGATATGGCCGTGCAATATGTAACAAAGAGAATGGAAAAGGTAGGTGCCATCTCCGGGCATGGAAACCACTCAGTAAGTGACAGTTCTTTGATCAATAGTGATCACCTCGATAGACATGGTAATGGGGGTTGGAATGATAAAGGAAATGGGTACCTGAGCAATGTAAAGTAAGTCTAAAATACCTATACAATAACTATAATTGTAATAAACAAACAATAAAACAGCGGAGAAGCCGTGGATTAAACAAAAAGGCTGTAGTTATCAGTAGGGAGACGTGAATCCCGTGACGAAGCAAGGAAGGGAATGTAGAGACCGGAGTGACGGACGGTCTGATATAGGCAGGCAGCCAACAACGTGGGAGGCGTTGGGATGGGGGACCCAACGCCACCTCATACGGTGACCGAGCTGCAGGCTATGGACGTATATATGTACGTAAGTAGGATTCAGTTAGCGTTGGGAACCCATGTACCAAATTTCTTGAAGATGGGCCCATATGGAGGCTGACAGTGGCATCATACCACCGAAATAAGTACGTACATTGGTTTCGGTTAGTGCAGGGAAGCCACCTACCAAATCTAGTGAAGCCGGGGTCAGCCTTCTACCTACACGGGAAGTTGGAAAATTGGTGACGTTGGAAAGTTCAATATGGCGGCCGACAGTGGCGTCATACCATCGAAATAAGTAAGTACATCGGTTTCAGTTAGCGCAGGGAAGCCTCCTACCAAATTTCGTGAAGATGGGGCCATAAATAAGAAAGTTCAACATGGCGGACGTTGTCGACCGTTATCGACCGTTATGACCATTACGTGTAGAATTTCAAAATGAAACCTGCTTAACTTTTGTAAGTCAGCTGTAAGGAATAAGCCTGCCAAATTTCAGCCTTCTACCTACACGGGAAGTTGGAGAATTAGTGATGAGTGAGTGAGTGAGTGAGTCAGTGAGTGAGTCAGTCAGTCAGTGAGGGCTTTGCCTTTTATTAGTATAGATACACACACACAGTATATATCTCCACTGTATATGTTGGTAGGTGTGAACTGTATAATTAATATGTCATGTAAATGTTGTGTAGATCTCATTACCAGATTCTAGAATCGAAGCACCTTTTTACATGAAGACTTTTGTGAAAATTATGGATCAGGATCAGTTGTCCAATTATGCACTATTTAATATGTCACATCCTATACAAAGGTAAACAATAAACCAGTTTTAATATTAGAGCATTTTCTCTAATTCTTTAATTTTTCTAATATTGTTTTAAAATAACTAGTATGCTTCAAGACATGATCCAGTTTTTAAGGTTGTGGTAAGAGATACTGTAGATCAGCATGCAGAAAAAAAACAAAAGTTGTTCATTTATTATGCTAAAAATACTGATGAAAACAACAGTAAAAAATAAGTCAATGAAATTCACAGGTTCAGGTTTCTGAGTAATTTACACCATACACAGTACATTTTATGAACTCATAAATTAAATGTATTTTTCTATAAAACCAGTTTACATTAATCTTATATTTTGACTTATTTTTTATTTTTCAGACTATGTGCATATTTTAATTTTTCTCAGTTGTGTCTTTGTTTACGTTAATGTAAAATGTTGCCAAATTTATTCCAAATTTTATTGAAGGGACCTGTGTAGAGATCAGTGATATCACCCACAGTTTCACTTACTCTTTATTCCTGTACTGTGCACCTCAAGAACTCTGGAATTCTTGTGTTTAGGGAAAAAGAAAATAAATATAAATATAAAAGAATGTTTTGTTCTTTTATGATAAAATGTTTATTAGAAAGGTAGACAATGAAACAGCAAACATATCTAATCAAGCATAAATCAGAAATCAATAAAAGAAATCTCCTTCATATAATGGCCACCCTTCTACCCTGCACAGCTCAGTGAATAACAAAGAGAGATAAAAAATGTCACTGGTCCACAGCCATTCAGCCTTACATAGTGAGTACCAGCAGAGTACTTGTCAATAGTGGCACTGGATGACCTATTGATCAAAGATGCAGAAAGATCTAAAATAGCTAATTGTAAAAGAATGACTTCTGGAGGTTAGGAAGAAGAGAATCAGGTGCCTTAATTGAAATGTTAAGGCCAAGTTTGCTGCCATAGTGCCTAATTAGAAGAGTTCCACAGATATGTTCAGGTTCAGGGGAAGAAAAGTATGAGGCAACAGAAGTATTGTCAATGATAAAATCTTACAAAGTTATATATAATGTGTGTATGTATATACTGAATATATGTGTGTGTGTGTGTGTATGTGTATGTATATATATATATATATATATATATGTATATGTATATATGTATATGTATATGTATATATATGTATATGTATGTGTATGTGTGTGTGTATATATATATATATATATACACATACATAAAATATATGTAATGCAACCTCTGTACGCTTCATAATGCTGTATGATTCTTGGTGAATTCAAGGAAAAACACATGCATACTAACATCTCGGACTGGCAGTTACAGAAAAAACACCTTCCTTATTTGCATAGTGCATTTATTTCAGTTATTTTGAAAGCTGATCCACTGAGGTTGAGTTGAGATATTTTATTGGAGAGTGACATATGTTACTTGAATATGAAAACAGGTGGTTGAACTGGTGAAAAGTTAAAGGCGACCTGCAACTAATACATTACAAACAAGAGATTTTACTTGGATCTAAAAGCTTAATTTCACTACTTTAATTGGATTGAAATCAGTCTGTCTGTCTGTTATCCAGTACAAACTCAGTCTCCTCTTCTAGACCAGATTTGGCTGTACAATATCTGCATATCTAGCAAGACTTGTTTTTCTTAACTCCAAAATTTGTTTAAATGCTTAAGTAATTTATTTGGCTTGAACCAGTATCTAATTTGGCAAGACTGTTGTGCTATTTGAGACTGACCTATACTTCCCCTAAGTCTTTACATCATGATGTTAAATTAATCTCTGTATTATGAAATGCATTGTTGTACACACAATAGAGGTCTGCAGTTAATCAGGTTCAGTTGGTGGGACTTTGTTTTTTCAGTGTGTTGTGCTGCTGCTGTACAAATGTAGCAGTTCATCAGATGTACACAGCTTCTTTTTGGATGTTATGTGGCAAGATTTTCAGTAGGTGCCAAAATTTCCTTTGGCTTACATTTTGTTTAAACTCCATGATACCCATTTTCACATGTTCTTTTTATAATGAATGTAACTGTATTTGATTAATAGCCAACCTATTTGTGTGTTCTAATCAGTTTATTCTTAGTGTAATTGCATTTTTAGGTAAATCGGTTAAGCTTGTGAATCTTGTAGTTGTTCAGGCCTAAGTGCTCATGATATCGATCATGAAGTGTTAATGGTCTGAATCAACAGTTGATCTGAAGAGTACTGCAATAAGTGCTTTAAAGATGTTCGAAAATAATTAAATTAAAAATTGTCAGCATAAATGGTACAAGCATGAACTGTTGTGTTACTGCTGAAAATGATTTTTGTGAAGGTAGTTTTGAATAGCGACATTCATTATAACTGTTATCAAAGTTCTGTTAAATGGTTTTGATTGTTCCCTTTTATGTCATCCAACCAAATATACTTTGTATTATGCAAATAATACATAGAAACACACCTGTGCTGACACATCTCTGTATGCACACAGGTATGAACTGGCCCCTTAGGCTTTCATCATTTTCTAATTATTTCTAAACAGGTTTTTATCTTAAATCAACTTTTTTGTCAGGATCTGAAGGTCACTGAGGTCCTTTATTCTACTACACTTTATTTCAGTTTGTTTTGATTATCTACTGCTTCCTGTGTTAGGTAATCATGACACCTCTTAATCTCAATTTCTTTGTAATGAAAAGATTCACTTGTTTTGACATTTTTCTCATAGCTGATAACTTACAGCCCTGGAATTAGCCTAATAGCTCTTCTGTAGACAATCTCAATTGCTGTTACAATTGTGTAATAAGTAGGACAAAAAACTGCACACATTATTCTAGATGTGGCCTGCTGTGTGTATTATGCATCTTAAGCATAACCTTTCTTTTTTTTAGGCTGCTGTGTGGAGTACAAAGCATTCTAGCATTTTAAATAATTTTTAGTGTGTCTGTGCCATCACTTGCTGTTTGTAGAACCTCTCCTCAGCATATTACAGAATGCTTGTTATAGGCTAAATTCTACTATGTGATTTAGGCAGTCACAAAAAGAGAGTAGTTTGAAAGGAAATAAAGGCAATTTATTTAGCAACAAGATAATCAAAAAAAGTGCAGAAACAAAAGCACAGGGAGGCAAAATTTGATAATTGCAATAATTCAAATCTAAAAATGGTACTGATTTTCATAAAAACAAAAGGCACTATTTTACAGACTCAGAGACAGACTTGGCTTGTTTAAATATGTATGCCCCTCCAATCACAAGGCTGCTAGATAATTAATAGAGTTGAGTAAGGGAGTGTAGTTAACAATTATGCAACTTTTTCATCCCCTCATACAGTATTATGCCTTTTAATTAATCAACTTACAGTTCTTAGTGGATTCAAGAAGACTCTCAGAATTTATGGTGCATTTTATCTTTGCCTTTCTTAACATGCTTCACTCCTCCCTCAATGTTTTTATGCTAAAATTTATTGTTTTGGATGTTTACATTTATCACCTTTTAGAATTTATATTTTTATTTTAAGAGTTGTTTTTTGTGTTCATTAGGTTTATACTAAGATCCACAGTTGTGTTTCTTATTGTCATAAAGCTTACTTTTCCTTCATTGTTTTCTTTTTTATCACCCATTCTCTGTTCTCTGAAAATCTGTTAGTTCACATTTTACTCTTATTTATTAAGTATAATTTCAAGTCTAACTCATTGTTTCTCAAGTGTCTCAGTTTAAGGCTTCTTTAGTAAATAAAATACAATTTTTATGAATAATAGCATTGCTTTTGCTGATTTACTCTTCCAAAATCCTTTAAAAAAAGTGATGTTAACTGCATTCTAGAGGTTCCGTAACTCCTATATCAGGAAGTGTTGCTTTTCCCTTTTGGGAAATACTGTGTTTAAGTAATGTTGACTCATCCTAGACTATTTATTTTATTATTATGAATTTTTGGCTTAATTTATTTATAGATTGTGCTTTAAAAAGGGGTCTAACTGCTATGCCCTGGCTCCTCATAGGCCACTGAGCCCGTCATCTGCCATCTATAACATATAAAAACCGATGTCTGAATTGTGCTCTGCAAAAAGTTGTCAAATGATATATTTACTACTGACATCATTGTCACTTTCCAACAGTTACTGTTTTATTAGTCTTCCTTAAAAAAAAAAAAAAAAAACTAGGGGGCTTTGCCCCCCGCTTGCTTTGCTCGCCATCTCCTGTGCCTGCACTATGCGCTAGCCTTTTTGCGGTTCTGTTGCTCGCATATGGGGATGCAGTTGTACAATTTTAACAGATTTTTATTTTCATGGAAATTGTTACATATGCAGAATAGAACTATGTTACAGTACAGTGAGTAATTAACCATATTAAAAAAGAGTAAAAAATAATAATTTGAAAGTAAATTATGTTTCATGTTGTGTTAGAGTTATTCGTTGCGTAATACGATTTCGTTCTGTTTGGCTTTGAAATTAACATGCAAATACTTTTTAAACTTTTACTGTAAAACTACATTAAAAACAATTTTTTGAATTAAATTTTCATCAATATCGCATTGAATTTTGATTCTGTGTTTGGACTTTCATCGTGACAACACAACGTGTATCCCGTGATTAAATTAATTGTCTTTGCAAAAGCTATTCTAACAGGAAACTGTTAACGTTTTAATACGAATGACATATCAAGATCTTCTTTGTTGTGTAATGCTATCCGCGGAAGATGTACTACATTACCTTTCATGGATACATTCTTCTTTCTACAGTAATGCGGTGGAAGACTGCACGGTGTTAACGGTTGCAGATATTCTTTGGGATATTTTTTATATAATAGAGAGATGAACACTGTATTAATGCAGACGTTTCACAAAATTGTTGCCTACCTAATACAACAATAGCTTATGGCAAAAATCAGTTCTGTACATATATCTGCTGCTGCAAATTGGTGTCAAAAGCTTTTTTTTCTTTCATTTTGCTCCATTTATTCTTGCGATCTACATTTCTGTTATTGATTGTTCTAGCCTCATAAAACCTGGGAATTTTGTCATTCATTTTCTTCATTATCCATAATTATAGTTTTGTAGTTTTCTTTATCTGTTTTTGACCCAATATGCTATTTAACAGATTTTTGAACAATATACTGTGTATTTTTTATTCTCCAGTGATGGTAATGGACAATTACTGAGAATGTCTGGAAGTATTAAATATTGCAGACTTTATTTAATACATTAAAAAGTTAAAAATGATATTAATGAAGGTTCATAAAAAATAATAAAGGTAACTTTGTAAAATACAAAGCATTTGTAGTTCTTCAGGCCTTAGGGTTGTTTCTTTTTTTCTGTACACATGACTCAAGTATTTAATCCTTCATATCCCAATGACTACACTATATGAGCTGTTCTCAGACAATTATTTTTATGATGGCTTCAGACTTTTGTATATTAAAAGAAGTACCATGTCTTTTTAGTAATTTTCTGCTTTATGTGGGACGTAAAGCCTTAACCTTGCACGTCAAGCTGGTTTTTAAAGTGAAATCTGGGTGTTTGACTTAGCAGACAGAGCAGATTACACACTGGGAGACAGAGGATCAGATTTTCAACTTTCTCTTCATATGGGATATAGAAAGATAAAGTACAAAGTGGACTATAATATAGCTATTCCATATGCCATCACAGGGCAAGGCTGCCATCACAGAACCTAAAAAAATGTAATCTAAAACTAAATGCTGTTCTGTAAAGGTATGATGAGTGCCTCGTTTTGACTTTGATAAAGTGCCGAATAGGATCCTATTTGGTGTAATAGTTGGTACAATGATGATAATACCTTTATTTGTAAAGCATCTTTCAAGATCCCAAACACAATGTGAGGATTACAGGATACAGAAAACAGATGCATGGAAATTGTATATATTAGTTTAAAAGAGATATAAGCAATAATGAATCAGTTAGTCATAAACCCAGGCTATATATGTTTAGTTTAACAATACCCATTTGTTAAGCTTTCACAATTTTATTGAAGCGCATTCCACACTTTGGAAACAAAGCTTTAGAAAGCTTATATATACATGGTGTGATTTTTATTTCTAACAGGAAACAAGGAAAATTAGGCAAATATAATGGGTTCAGGCAGATGGGCTGTACATGTGGATGTGTGTATATTAATAAGATAAAATATGTTTTTTAATATTTAGTCATGGCCACTTGCATTACAAAATTCAGTACTATGCCAGACATTGAAAATTTTGAACGGCATGATATCAGATCAAATTATTCATGCAAGTCAGGTTTTGTCAGATGAGCCGGGCTCCTGTGTATGCCATGTATTAGTTTCATGACCAGATATTCATAATTTACATCAGTTGTTATACATTTAAATAAAACGCTCTGCAATCTTGGCACTAGGTCTCCAGTTAGCACTTGGTCTATATACTATACTTGCATTAAACTCTCAGCCAATTTCAGTTTGCGAAGTCACAGGTAATTGATGGACATGTTTAAATGGTACAATCATTCTTGTTAAATAAAAATCAGTCCTGTTTTACGCTCAGCAACTTTATCACATTGGAGACTTCCTTCTCATTTAAGTATTCTTAAAATTTTAATTCAGTTCAATTAATGTATCAAATAATTAAAACTACAATAAGTTCAAAAAAGACCACAAAAAAGTGACAGCATGTATTGCACGGGCTGTGGTAGCTGGTATTTTGTTTGTTCTAAAAGTGATACAGAGCTTTTCTCTGTTTCATCACACTTCTATTTATATGTGTTTTTTTGTAATTTCATGTTAGTAAGCTTTTTGTCAACATACCCTTTGTTTGCATGTTTGTATAAAAGTTTAAAATAAATGCTTTTTGTGAAAATAAAAATCACATTTTTCTGCTTCTACAATGGAATCTTTTCCTAGACTTTGTATATAATACCCTTTAATAGCCTCTATATCTCTCTTTACATTTCTTTAAAGGCTAGGCACATAAGACTGTTAGAAGATTGGGCCCTCCTACTCATTTCTAGACTATATCTAGCGCTCAAATCTTAGCTGAACTCCGACCAAATCAGACGCTGTCATAACATCCTCTCTTTTTTCTTTAGTTGTTTTTAATTTAGAAAAACAAACAAACAAAAAAAAAACTCAAGAGTTATTAAAGAAAACATTAACTAATTTGAAGAGATTTGGGTTTGATCAGTTGGTGTTAAAAACATGTCCTCTCTTCCTGCCCCAGTTACCACCTCAAATCTATACTTATTCATACACATGCAAATCTTGAAACCCTACGTGAGTTTGAGTGTTGGGCTCTCATTTAAGTCCCAACATAGGTTGTTGAAGGATCTACAGAAACAAGGCTTTCTTTAACTTCTTGAAACCATTGCAGTCCTGAACATTTGAATCGTCAGGCACTCATGATCTTCCATCTGTGCTTGCAATGTTCCTTGGAAATCCTCTGCTGTATACAGCCTCAGGTTAGTATTTTAAATGCTTTACACACTCTTTACATTGCTATGTACTCCTTCCTTCTGTTGGATTGCCTGTCTTTTTTGTTGGCTTGCTGGTCTTGTCTGCTGCCCTCTAGCCTTTCTGTAGACCTCTTTTTCATTAGGATACTCTTAGAGAGTTCTCCTTTTTTCTTGTATATCCACACTATCATGTAGAGATGCTTTATAGTGCTATTGTTTGGGTTTTTCCTCTGTCAATCTCCTTCTTTATCTGTCCCTGGCAACCCCTTTCCACCCAGGCAACCCTTCTCAGTATGTACACGTATTTATATATAATATTGAAATATTTGGTTACATTTATCACCTTAAAATCATCATCCAGAAAAAAATACAGCTGTCAACTGCTTTTTTAATGAGATTGCACTTTTGTTTTTAGTGTTGAACTTTTTAATGAGACTGTGCAGACATAACTTCAGGCATATTCTGAAAACATTTTTTAAGTATGTTTCTACGGGGTGCTTGGAAAGATAAAATGCTGTATGTGCTATGAATATACTTGGTTTTGTACTTGTGAATGCTTGGCATTCTCTTTGTCAATTTTTCCCCAAAGACCTTGTTATTCTGTCATCAGGTAACAGGTATTGAAGAAAAGAGCCTCAAACGAAGCTCTGGGGCTATAAACTAACTTCTTCAGCCATTAGTACAACATATTTACAGACGCTGGTGTTTGAGTGGTACTCTAATTGAACAGTTCCCTTACAAAATAAAAGCGCAACATAGCTCATGTCTTTGTTTAAACAAAAGACTAGCATTAAATGATCATTGTTACAATTAGTTTATTTTGCTGAAAAAATAATTAGTGAACCCATCAGTTAAAAACAAGGTTATTTATTTTATTAAGCATGCCAAAGGAGTCAGAAAAAACTCTAAAAACAAACTTTACTTACCTTTTGGTCATTTGTATATAGAATTGTAATTAATTTATTTTTAACAGTTAACAGTAATATAACTATAAGTCATTGTTCCGATTATGTTTTTTGTGCCTTTCATTTCTGATACACAGCTGCAAACCATTGTGCTGTTTCCATACAGTATACAAGTATGTAATGCACATTTCTGTGTTAAAAGAGTCGTTTGTGTAATTCAGAATTAAATTTCTATTGTTTAATTGTTAGCTTGTTGTTCCTGAGAAATTCTGCTGATACTGTAGCTATGTAACCAATCATTTTTGAAACTGTTGTTTAAAATACTTGGTTGCTTGGGCTGTAGCCTATTTCAGCTGTTCTAATGGCAAAGCAGGAGTAAACTAACACAGGTACATGCCCACATTTGGTCATATCATGGTTGCTAAGAGGTGCCATGCCAGCTAATCTGACGCACATGCTTTTGGGATTTAAGTAGAATCCAGAAATCCCATGGAGAAGACCCTATAAATATATCAGGAATCATCAGTGACATTGTAGTTTTGTGGAAAATTGTACCTGGATGACTGAGGCTGTGAAACCGCAGCACCAACCATTTTACCAATGTGCTGTCCTTAATGGTGTAGGGGGGCTAAAGACTGGGATTGAATTTCTTTGGTGTTACATAATCTTTACTATTTTCATTGTTTCTTGAATGTTGGGCTACAGTGATATATTTTAGTTTTACTGCATTTATGAAACTGTATTTAAATGTCTCAGAGTCTGAATTAGCACAAGATTTGCTTGCATGTAATGGATGTAATGATATTTAATTTCAGGAGTAAACATTCTGCTCACCTATTGGTTTTAAAGACCTTGTTCATATTTAATTGCTCACAAGTAATTGATTTATCTGGTACATAACTAATACTTTTAGTGTGGGCTGTCTCACACACCATCACTTTTGAATCATCCATTACAATACATTCTAAGGTGGCAACATTGTTTTTTCATTGATGTTGAAATCTGGCCAGACATTGGATTATCTTTGAGAAGCACCCTGTCATGACATAATTTTGAATCCAATGTCTTAACTCTGGCTGTTAGGCTATAAACTCCAAATACTAGAAATGTGTAATTCACATATTTTAGTATATAGAAGGGAATATATGGCCTCTTACAAAAGCAACCCTGCAGAATGCTCCTTTTGTGTTCAAGGTTAAAACAACTCTTATGTTACTGGTAATTTTTGCAGTGCATAGAGTGTAAGATCTTTTAAAATTTTGATGCTGCACTTTTGGTTGGTTCTGTAAGAAAGTGTTAGTAATGTTGTGTTATCATGATATTTCCCTCTACTAACCCTTTACCTATTTTCGTCATGGATAAGTGTACTCCTCAGGTTTGTTACTGGGTTGGTCTACTGTTGCACTTTAAAATTAACACACATATACATAGATATACACATACACACAAACACTAACCACAAAAGTATTGTATGAAATATGTATACACATGCACGTTATTCCCTAGCACTTTAACCCACACAAATACTCTATGAATAACACATGCACCGTCTGCTTTCCCTAGTACTCCAAGAAACTTACTTATAATAGGCACGAACAATGTGCGATGTCTTAAATATATCTCAGACCTAAATATTACCTTTGGTCTCTAGGAATCTATTCAGATGTGCAAAGGCTCAGCATTCCTGGCTCAAGGCCATTTATCAACCAGTGAACGTTTTACTTAAATGCACTGTTCATTATTGGACAGAGCTCTGTGTCCTCAGCTCGATAAACCTTACAGCTTGGATCATATGGCACTTCCCCACTGCTCCAGGTGCTCTAAGAAATATACCTTATTTCTTCAGTCACTCTAGACATGGTATTTATTAAAGTGCAATAATACCAGTAGAGAAAAGCATAAAAAAAATGTGGTTACCAAAGTCTGGGCGTATATATAGTCTTTAGATAAAGGCTTGCGAAAAGGTAAAGATGTCAGAATTGAATATTCCAGGGTTGTGTTGATCTAGCAATCAAAGTTGTTCATGAGATGCTTTAGCTGACGATCAGATGTAAGCGGTCGCACCTGGTTGTTGCCTTGTCCTGATGTCGCCCTGTCCTCTTCTGACGTTGCTGCTCTGTCTTCTTCTGTTATTGCTCTCAGCCGAGGCATATTTATTATAAAATTCCACGGTGGTTTCGCAACATGTGATTTTTACATGCTCTAATTGGCTAGCTGTCAATATGTTGGATGAATTTAGTCAAACTCTTTAATTTGTTTGAGTACGTCCATTTTCCCAAGTAATAAAATTTTTTTAAGAATCATCTGTCTCAAGCTGTAAACTAGTTTGACAATTTCTAGTCCTATGGCATCTCTTTCTGTTCGCTGGTTGAAAAATAATCGGATACTTCTTGAAGCATCATCATGTCTTCCTTTCCAAAGCTGTAAACCAATTTAGTCCTGGTGGCCATCTCTTCACAGGTGATAAAATCATCATCTCCTGAATTCCTGCTCAGTTCAAACAGATGTTACTATGATTGGTACTGGTACATCTCAGGACAACAGGATGCTTTGATGTTAAAACTGCTCATGCAAGTTCATCTTGTTTTCTCTTGAGAACAATATAATGAAAATATAGGCAAAAATTTCCAGATTTTGCACACCACAAAAAATGTAAAGCTTTCATTTTCTTATACCCCATGCTAAATGCCATATAATTAAATATGAGCAGTTCTCACTATTAGACACATACATATGAAAGCAAAAACACCCAGTTAAATGTTTGTACATGTCAATTAACGTTTTTTTAATCCAAAAGAATATACATCAGCTATGTCAATAATTTACTCTTGGAGACCAATAAAAATTAACTGATGTCATAAGGATTTAGTATTCTTATTAGATGGCTTTTCAAAGATTGTTTTTCATTTAAAAATAGACTTTTTCTGTAGGCATTTTTGTTTCCTTTCACATCCTAATGACATTTGTTTCAGGTTTATTGGTGACTCTAAATTGGTACCATATAAATGATTACGAATTAATGGATGAATGTTTACATGTTATATTGTAAAAATTTAGTTTGTTAGACTCTTATACTTTCCTTTGGAACAATGCATATTTATTCTGAAAAGAAAATTTTTATTTTCATTCTTTCTGTATGCTAACAAACTCCTGTCTTCTGTCTTTAGTTTAAGTTTCATGGTAAATGTAGCAATGGCATTTTGTTCTTTCCAGACTGTGGTGCTGGTTCAAGAAATGTATAAATAAGATGCATTGACTCCAGATGTTCCGGCAGTTAGTGAAAAAGCTATACTGCCATAAAAGTCCACATTATTTCCTTTCCTAGATAAATTAGACTATTAAATCATTATTATTTGTAGATTCAATCATTTGTTCTGTACTAAGAAATGGATTGTTTGATTTTGGTTTAGAAGGGTAAAAACAAATTGGGCGTAATGAATTTAGGATCACGAGAAAATGTAGTTTTGTCATATACTGTATTGTCTTTTATGCTACTTGATAAACTTGAAGAGTGATTGTATGGTCTTGCAGTGTACACAGTCAATAATGAAAAATCTTTTTGAAATGAATAAGTAAGAGTACTATCCACTGTTGTGGATTTAGCACAGATCTCCTACTTTCTTCAGGGAATGCTGTAGATTAACAATTTTGAACATTTTCAGCCTAGAAATTTATATATACACCATATTGATTACCTGTACTGTAAGTGTTATAAATTATTAGTTAATTCCTATTATTGTGCAGACAGCAATGTGGATTTTTTGACTTAAGTCCTTGTAGGTGATGACCTGAGCCACACGCCATACTTAAGATCCCCTTGTGAGAAATATATATATTTTTGTTTTTTTTGAAAATTGGAAGTTGAGTGGTTATAGTTGTCCTTTGCTTCCTTGAGTCATTGTGAGGCAGAAGTTTACAAAGTAGTAAACACATCTGCTGTGTTGGCTGGGATTGGCTCAAGCAGACCCCCGTGACCCTGTGTTTGGATTCAGCTGGTTGGAAAATGGATGGATGGATGGATGGATAAACACATCTGATTAAATGGGGTTTTTCTGCTGAATATTTTAAATTTGGCCATCATACAAAATGATATGCGTTTTTAATAAACAATGAACATTAGAATGTAACATTGTTTTTTTACTTTGATTCTTTCAAATCAAATATGCAGTCGTGCTGTAAAGGTTCTCTATGTGCTATTTTATGACCCAGTGGTAATATCTAAGGTATATTTAGCAGATTCCTTGTTTGGCAAAAATTAATTGCAGAATATCCATATTCTAAATCCTATCTTTCCCTTGCAAATTTCTAGGTATTAAGAACCAATCCTGGCATGGGGATGCAAGACACTACACAAACATGAACTAGATGGATGTCAGACCCTTGCAAAGTGTATCTGACAAACACACATATACACACACACATTCATTCATTCCCGGCCAGAAAAGTGCTTCAGATCCACCAGCCTTCATGTCCTGTGAATGTGGATTCAAATTCCCAGAAGTAGGTTGTGAGAATGTGGAGTAAATTTGAAGGCTGTTTGTTAAGGGCTCGAGAATCAATCTCCATGCATTGTGAAGAAACAGTACTAGCTCTTTGCCTCCGTGCTTCGATTATTTTAGACTTCTGTATCTTGACATCATTTTTTGTTGTTGTAGGATGTTCTTCACTATTAACATTTTGAATTTGTTTTCTGTGGCAGTATTTTTATTACACTCTGCTTAAACAGTAATGATTAATCACCTTTAAACTTTCCTGGTATATAATTGTCTTCTCTGGACTTCCTGTAACTCTCCTGGTGGCTTTTTGTAGTGCTGAGACCACAAATACTCCCACTACTAAGAAATTGGTGGAAACCGTGCTTTATTTAGAGCAATTTTAATAAGAACAGACCATTCTGCACAACATAGCTTGTCAGTCCCTGGTCAATTCCTGTTCATCAAACTTCTGCAAAATATCATCAGGGCAAGATTTGAAGGTCCCTAAAGTACTCTATTCTGTACTACTTATTCAGCATATCTTTTCTAAGGTTTGTACAAAAACTGTCCTTAACCATCTTCCATCTGTTTCATGTGTTCTGGTTAAAAGCACAATTTAAAATAACAGGTGGCATTTACTGTACTAATTTTCTTTCATAGTTTTGAATGTTTTAATTATATTTCCGCTTAAGCTCCATTTACTTAAAATTACAAGATTCCTCTCTTTCACTCTTATTTTTGTAAGTTCAGCCCTTGAAGCATTCTAGAAGCTAGTTTCTGGATTTTGTATATTACTGCTATATCTTTTATATAATACTAGCCAACCCGTGGCGTACCATACGTCGCATAATCAGGCCGGTTTTTTAATGATTTTTAAGCACAGGGAGAAAATTAACATTTGAAAAATCAGTAATGTAATAAATCAGCAAGAAAAGCAACATTGTAACAATGCATGGAACAAACCAACACACAATCGTCCGTGATTGAAAACTGGCGAACCGCCATCGCGCCTTCTCCTGCCAGACGGAGAGATGGGGGTGCACGGCGCTCAGGCGCAGAGGGTGGAATGGGAGGAGAGGAGAAGGACGTCCATTCTGCTCCCTCTCAGTATGCACTGCCTGCTCGTGTGCCCACCTCCAACTCATCACTTGAGTCGTTGTCGTCTTTGCACAGTCCAGATGCACCTCATCTAATGATGCCTCACTAATGCTCTTTAGTGTAGCTTACAACACTGTGTGCTATGTATCCAAAATATCTTGGTCTTCTTAATAACTTCTGTACAATGTTATTGTATAAACTGTGATAGATCCACCCATTTTATCATATCTAATAGTGTTATTACATACTAGCAGCATTTTACATTTATTTGCTTATAATTTCATCTGCCACATATATGCCCAAGTCTTAATTCTGCCCAGTCACACAACAATGAATTGACTGATTTCACCTACTCTGTTGACATGACCATTTATTTACATTTTTATCACATCATCTTTATAAATTGAAAAGAACAGCAGTTCTAACCCTGATCCTTCGGGGACACCACTTAACACCACTTAATTTTAGAAACTGTGCCTTAAAACATAGCTCTTTGTTTTCTCTGCTTCAGACAATTTTGCACCCATCTGCACATTGTACGTTTAATTTTCACTTCTGTTAGTTTGATTAATAACTTTTCTTCCTATACCTTATACAAGGCTTTTGAAATAACGTCATATGCTGTCTGTCCTTAAAAAATGTGTTTGTTGCCTCATAACAGAGTTATTAAATATTGGTTAAATGCAATCTCCTGTTGCCCTTTCACTAATGCACCTGAACTTGGTCAATTCTGCTTGCTCTGTTCTTTAATAATTGCTTCCATTAACTTCCTCAATGTCAGTCTTACTGGTCTATAGTTACTCAGATTGACCTGATCACCTTTTTACATAATGGAACAATATTTACAAATTGTAGTCTTTAGGAATCTGCCTAGTATGCAGTGATTTATGAAGAATGCATGTTAAGGTTATACAGTACATACAGTGTGTAATTACTAAATGCCTTAAGCACTCTTGAATAAATATTATCTGGTCTGGGTATTTTTTCATATTTTAATTTCAACTCTTAAAAATCTACTAGCACCTTTGTTTCTTCAGTGCTCAAATTGTTTAGCACCTCCGCAGTAGTCTCTGTAGCTACTTTGAGGTTACCAATTTCTTCTCAAGGGAAAACTTAATAAAAATTTGAATTCAGAAATTTTGATGTTTTGCTTTTCATTTATTTTATTTCATTCCAACTGTTCCTAATTACACTTTCCTTCCTCCTTAACTGTTATTTAACTATTAAAATATTGAATGAACTTCTTTGCATACATTTTTGCTTTTTCTGCAATATTACACTTTAATTTCCTTTTCATAATATTTTTTAACTAATAAGCACTAGACATTTGTTACAGGGCTGCTTTTTCTTTTGTCATTTCGTTCTTGGCTCATTTGCTGTGGAGGTCTCTTAAAAAAACCTAATGATTCTAAGTTTTGGAAAGAACTTGCCCTGCATTTTATGTAATTTACTTTTAAATATTAACCACTGCTCTACAACCTTCTCCATACTTAACTGGTTGTCCCATTTTGTATTTTTAGACATTCATGCATGTACTTGAAATTTGCCTTATTAAAAGTCAATTCAACAGTTTTTGTAACTATGCTCTTCTAAAATGGCAAATTCCAAATGTGAAATTTTGTGTATTGTAATCAATAGGTCCTAAAGATTTGGTAAGAGGTTAATTTGAGTCCTGTCATGATTATTACAGAACAATAACTCTAGACAGGTCTCATGGTTTTACTTTATCTAAGGTCTCTGTAGACTTAATCCCCTGTTTAATATTACATGTTTTGTATTGTAACAAAGGTAAGATATCCTATTAAAATTCCTATTTAATAGCTTTTTACTTTGTTCTATACATGTCAGACTATCAGGATGATTATTACATATTAAAGCTACTTTTAAATATTGTTTATGCAGATTTTTTTTATTGAACCTTCTTTGTACCCCTTTTTTCAGTTGCTTGTGTGCCACCTTCATATTAGTGGTAATAAAATCTGCTGGTCTGCTTTAATGTTTTGAACAACTGCAGTGAAATTTCAAACGCGTATCCATTTTATTGAGAGAGACAACTGGTTGAAACAGAGTCATAATGAGACATTTCTTGTTTAGTACATGAGTCAGTCAAACCAATTCTTAATTTTAAATTAAAATAGATTTACTTTGAAGTAGAGTCCTCCACAGGACTGTTTTTCCCTTATGTCTGTACCGCAAAAAGCAATCTTGTAGCACAAGAAACACCCTGCTGTTGTCCCCACACAAAAGGATTGTCCTACTTGGTATCTGAGACAATCTTGTCTAGATCACACTGGGCAGTGACTATATTTGCTTTGTTGTTAGAGGATGAAAATTATTCAGCACTAAATGGTAGAGCATTAATTGTAAAATATCTGCATTTCTGAAACAGTAAAGAAAGACTATTGCCACAGGTCTTCAATTGGCCAGCTAAAATGATGTTATAAAAATACATTCTTGAGATAAATGTAAGAGCTGTTATTGGTGTAGTGAGTAGTTGTGGATAAATGGTTTGGTGATAACTCTCCTTTCATTGCTGTTAAGTTCTGTGCCCTTTCACTTACATGTCTTGATTAGTGTTGAGCAAACTCCATTGTGTTTGCTGCACCTTTAGTTTGGAAAAATCAGGGAAATGTCTGTGAATATCGGTAAACTCGGTGAAATGGATCAATGTCAAAGGGGAAGGACTACCTGAACTAGTTTTGACTGGATTTTAATGGTGCAGTCATCATTACCGTGTCCTGGAATGTTAGGGAAACGTCTGCCAACTATACTTGATTGATTATTGTGGCCAAAAACATGACCCGCGCTCTGCTGCTGCAATGCCAACCACTCCACCACCGTGCCTCTGTGAGATCAAAGAAGAAAGAAGACAGAAACGCAAAATCATATATTTCATCAAAACAAAGCAGAAATGCTGAAATTGGAGTCAAAGTCAGAAAAAATATGTAGGCCTTTTAAAGGCAGAAAATTCAAAGTTGTTTGTCATAATTGAAGCCACTGGCTTGTTCTATTTTTTGAAGTCACACAGAAGGCTGCCCACGCTGTCTGTGCTAATGCTTTGCACTTTTTTTCTTCTATCAAAATATATAAACATCTTGTAAATAGTAATAAATCTTTCGTTATTATTATTTCATAGAATGCCCTGTGTTTGTGATGCCTGGCACCATCATATTTTTGTTTTTTTTATCTTCACGTGGCTAATTATGCATGCACAGGGAACACACCTCCTTATCTTATACTGATGTGGAACTTGAAGGTCGACTTGCACATTTGGTGACAAGCAGAGATAACATGTTATTTATTCTGTATGTTTCAGAAAAAGAAAATTTTGAGAACCTACATTATTTACTTATCTGTTCTACAATTAAGTCCCACAGAGTCTGTAATGCAAATAAACAGCATTATATACCTGGGGGCAAGCCCTAGCCAGTGTTGGCTGTTACAGCTCCGGGGGATGTTCGCACTGGTCTCACAAAGTATTATGAGGCAATGGGGAAAATCCTAAACTGGCTGAATTATCAGTAAATAATTTGATGAACATGGGTCGAACGTAAACTCAGCAAATTCACTGTGAATAACACTTTGGCAAAATTCGCTGATCAACACTAGTCTTGATATCAGTGAAGGATATGTCAGTCATCTTTTGACATTGAATTTGCCAATTTTGACTGCTGTGCCATTCATAACCTTTGTCTGACACTTTATGATGTGGTCGAATGTCCTAAAATAATAATATTCTGCTAATTTGAGGGGATACTTGACTCTTTTATGTGCGTAAATATCTGCTTAGTTTGACTTTTGACAATGGTGTCTGGCTTAGTGGTATTATATATATGCTAAAACTTCTAAATGCATATCACAACAAGCAATTGGCAGTCTCCTTTCTTGTCCGCCACAATGAAAAATACCTCGCATAGGTCTGATTTTTCTTTACTTATTTTACTGGCATGTTCAACGTTATTGATGTTCATTTCACCTGTCTCAGCTGACATCCAGTTTTTTCGTAATCTAAGTGCAGTTTCCATTGTGACAGGACTGTTTACCACAGAGTTGTAACTGAAGCACAGGGTTGGGACTTAATATACTTGGAATATAATTGTTGTACATGAAGATTATCCTGCTTGTAACTGTTGTGCAGTGTCTCCACTTTTGAATTATAGTGTTTGTTTTTCTAAATAGTGTAATACTCATTATGTTTTTTAGCTGCTTTATTTTTATTTTTTTTGTCTTGATAGTTTAAGCGATTCCGTTTCTACAGCCAAGGTTTAGTCCTATGAAATCTGTCTAGGTCGTACCTTTCACTTGTTGTATTCAGTCAACACCTTTAAAAACATATCTTCTGTACATAGCAGGTATCGACACAAATATTCTGAGTTACATAGGTGGCATGTACATAAAATACCTTAAGAACTTCATGATTAGGTTTGGCTTACAATATTTGGACCTGAATGTTGGCTTTCACAAAAGGTAAATCCTGATTTCCCTGCACACTGTGGCTTTTTTGGAGACACAACCATAGCGTTGCTGTTTTTTGTAAGATATCTGGACTGGAGACTTGAATAATCTGTTCCCTGAGGATGTTCTCAGTGCTGCTTCCTGAATGTGATCTCCGATATACCCAGGAACAGTTTACTGCTAGTGTCACATGTTTGGGATAAACATGAAATTTTGTCGTAACAAAAATAATTGTTTTTTTCCCCAAGGAGAGGGCAATCAGCTGAATTTTATGTTGGTAGTTGAGAGCAAGAAAATGTAAGAAATGTACATTGGTCAATGAGCTGCACTGGGTGGTAGTGGTGGAGCAAAAACACAGTTATTGGAGAGGACTTTGTTTAGTGATCAATCTGTGTCCTCATTTTGCTCCCTATCATTTCCATTTAACCAGAGTTTTTTCAAAAAAGACTGGGCAAACATTGCACAATTTACTTGAGTAAAATTAGTAGAAACATGTTCTCAAATAAGTTACAGCTGTTACATTTACCAACATAACCTCAACTAAATATTTTTTAATTAAATGTAAATGATACATTTTTATTTAAGAATGATTTATAGCAAATACCAGATCGATTAAATTAAGATCCCATATTGCTTCACAGACAAAAAAATAATGGAATCAGTATTGTTACATACATTTTAAAGCAACCACATCTCTTGTTTAATTATTTTTTTTGATTTTACAATAATTATTTCTTTATTTTCATCACAAATAAATTAAGCTTTATTCCTTATTATCTTTCATTTGTAATATTAACACAGACTTTTATTTATTGTAATTGGGTTTCATTCGAACAGCATTATGTACAACATGCTGAGTTTGCTAATTTTGTTTAACCAAAGCAAAATTTATTTTTCCCTTTTTCATTTTACCACCATGTATCAATGCAATTAATGAATGTTAAAACTGACTACATGCTAGCTAGAACAGATGACAATTAAATATCTAGTATACTATAGTAGAAATAACTGTTGTCATCTTAACATGTTGACTTTGGTTTATATGAGGAAACAGAATATCTGTCAAAAATGGATAAACTCTAAAAATAGGAGTGTTTTCAGGCAAAAGGGCCCACTTTTGAGCCACTGTACAGTATGTCTATTTATTATTTCCATTCTTTGCAGTATTACTAAAAGTCTTTTTGATTACACTCCTACTGCTTTCTTAGTCAAACTACATTTTCTGTAATCTGCTGCAAAATTACTTCACTTGTTTCAGTACTCCAATTTCTAAGGTCTTGGTCACAATACAGCAATTTCATCTTGTTACCAACCTGCAGTTTCTTTTAGATTTTCTAGATGGGTATTAATGTGTTGACCTAAAATGATTCCTTTTCATTGCCGTCTGCCAAAAGGCCTTTGGTGACCTTATATATAAAAGGATTTGTACATTTTTTTTGGAAGAGCAATTTTAATGTGGTATTGTCATATATCAGAATGGTCTTTGTTGTCATCAATGAAAAGATTTAAACATGCTTATTATTTACGTCACAATAGCTACTACATTTTTTTGTGTTGTTTAGGATTTCAAAAATGTAAATTTTAGATGGAAGTGTCTTCCCACTCACAGCCTAATCCCTTTTGCTACTGGAGTGTCCTGGCCTGATACCCCAGAACAATAGAAAGTGAATTGAAAATGGTGAGAGCTTTAGGCCATGCCATTCTTAACTCATGTCATGGCCCCACAGTCCATGTCAAGCCTCAGCTTGATGCCCTTTATTCTGTTTGACAGATGCAGGGAAAGTTTTGCAACAGAGGGAAGTGATCACCAGAGTGAGGGCAGTGTCAGATCAAAAGCGTCCAGTGATCAAACAAGGCAGGGAGTAGTGGAAAAAGCCTTTCTTTTGGCCCTTGACACCTGCCTAATGACTATGGGGAGAAGTCCTAGCGTGTCCGATTTTGCTGATCCACTTTGATATGTAGTCTGTATGGACCAGTGCTATGGCATGGTCTAGAACTGGTAGTATTTTGTTTAATTTAACTGAGCTCTACAGGAAGTTACAGCTTTCTTTTGTTCGTACCTGACATGCTAACACCCACAACACTAAAACTAATACATTTTTTACGATTATGTGCACATTGTTTTCTGACTCCCCCAGGAAAGAAAACATCAGTTTTGGAAGATGCCAAATTGCTTGATGTCTGTTAGTTGATAAGTGTGAAGGCAGTACAATACAATCTGTGTTTCTTTCTCTTTTATCCTGCAGCAGGTGAAATGCCCTTTTGTTAAATAATGAATTCAAAGTGGGGAGAAAATACTTGCAATCTGCAAATACTCCCTAATTGCCAAAAGCAGAGCAACAGTCCGTTTCTCTCTGGAAATTGCAAGAAGTCCATGAAATGTAAGGTTAGATGAAAGAATATCAAACTTATACCTCCTGAATATCTTCTCTAGCTAAACAATCTAAATATTTTTTTCCATATTTTACCTGCAAATTCATAATATGTCTGTATGCAGAATCAGTCAATTCTACCAACTGGCTGCATTTAGAGAACCCCCTACAATGAAACTGGATGCTTAACATAAATGTCATATTTTCATTGTACCACATGGTAAGTTTATGTTGCTTTTTTACTTTATTTACAGAATAGCTGTCTTATGTATGTAAATACAACTTCTAAGATGATAAAATAAAAGAAACAGTGCATTAGACACATTATAGAATGAGGTTGAGGTTTCTGTGTTGAAGTGTTAAAAAGATGTCCAGCAAGTGGAGCCAGGTTCAAAAGTTGTGTGTATAAGATAATAAAATATTTAGTTGCAACTGTAAAGTTTCGTAACCCATTGGGAATATTTTTGTGTAAGTGCAAAAGTATAGCTCAGCAATACCTCAGAAACTCTCTTGGGAGAAATTATGGATTTTTATAATTGCTGTCCTATTTAACTACCTAATTAAACACAGAAATTGCAACCTGAGGCACTGCTGAAATGATTCAGTCACAGTTCAGTAAAGTCTCTAATAGAGAGTGTGTACAAATAGATCAAGTCTGTGGGCATGTAAATATACAGTGTATTGTCTGCATAGATATAAAATAACCATATAAGTGTGTGTGTTGTGGGTTTACAGAGCATTATTAGCATTTTGAGAAAATATATTTTTCTCCAGAGCTAATCAAACTTTGTATTTATCACTGTATATTTTTTGCAGAAGGTACTACATACAATACTTTTTCATTAATCAAAGAAATTAATATCACACAGTTCTAAACCAAGACAGTACAGGCAGTCATGTTAAATTTGACTACAGAGAAATTTTACCAGGCATCAGTTAAATTAGACTGCTGTGATTGTATTGCATGAAAGTCATGTCTTTAGTTTTTTGCTTAATTGCTACTTTTTGGACTGGATAAAAAATATTTCCTATAATAAAAATCATTACTTGACCATTTTTGAGCTATATGTGTTTGTGAGTGTAGGAAAACTTGTTACAACTACACATATGACACTCTTCCCATAAAAATATTTGATCATGTTTTTCTTTGATTAGATTGTTTTAAAAAAAAAAAAAAATAGTGTACTGCACATATTAAGTTTTGTTAAGTCTAGTCAATTATAATCCATTAACACACCGGAAATGTGTGTGTGCATGTACTTATATATTGTATATTTATAAAAGTAGAATCTGCACATAGTGTATGTACAGGTAGCCTCCTAATTCTGCTTGTAAAGTGAAGTTTACCATCTATTCCCTCCCTCCTGCTTATAAAGTCACCCCCCCCCCCGCCCTTCCACATCATTGTTCCTGTGTTGTTCTATATAGGCACTCCTCTAAATACAGCACACACTCGTACTAAGCTTCTTTTATTATTTTCCTGCATTTTGGTGCAATGCCTGCAAAATAGTAAATGTGTTCTCAAAGTTTCAATGTCATTTTAACTGAATAAGCTGCTTCAGGTTCTCTCTCTCTTTTTTTTTTTTTTTAAACTGTAGTTTGACTAGGTTTTGTTTTAACTGTTATTTTCTCGAAGCGTCCTTCCCTCCATTACCCTAGTTAATTGAGAGTTGACTGTTCTGCTTCAACATTTCCCTAATGGCGTTATTGATTTTTTTTTTGAAGTATGAAAAATAAATATTATTTTAAAATCACATAAATATTCTGCCACGCCATGCATGAGAAGTAAGAATTTTAATGTGTTTGCCTAATATTCAAAATGTTTTAGAGTTATTTTTATAGAGCAATTTTTTTTTTTTTTTTTAAACATCAAAACTGTTTACTGCTATTTGCCTGGAGCCTAAAGTTCAAATGTTTTGTTTAAGCTCCCTGTTCAAAGAGCATGGCAAGAAACCTGCAGGTTAATTTTTTTCAATCGATCCTTTATTCTCCCCATTTATATTTTTATAGCAGATTTGGAATTGAGCCCATGTGTGCCTAGTCCTGTGATGTATTTAACCAATAAGAACAGAGAGATATTAAATGATTGTTGTTATTTAGGTGCTTGTTGCACCTCTTAATGCTCAGATATCAGAAATGAAGTGGCATTATGTCAGATAATGTTAAACTTAAGTAGTGCTAATACATTTGTAGGATGACATTTTTGCATGTATTTACAGCTGACCTATCATTTTTTAAGTGCTGTTTTTCTTTCATTTTAGGTTTCAGATTCACACATCCTTCCTCCCATGCTTCATCCAAATTAGTTAAGACATTTACACTCTTAGAAGGGGAATTCATTTCTATGAATCAACCGGTTACTCAGCATACTCCTGTGCTGTACTTATTTTGTTCTTTGGTTCACTTGCAGTAACAAAATATATATTTGTCTGTCCTGATCT
The DNA here is from genome assembly GCA_026402145.1 of Polypterus bichir lapradei. Lineage (NCBI taxonomy): Eukaryota > Metazoa > Chordata > Cladistia > Polypteriformes > Polypteridae > Polypterus > Polypterus bichir. The sequence goes on from JANRMT010062835.1 coordinate 73,527,504, forward strand.
TTTAGATGATATTACTATATGAAAGCATCAGTATTTTTCCTTTATGTGGAATGAATCTATTATCAAAAATGATGAAAACGCATACATTTATGATAATTAAAATAGGGTTCTCCAGAGATACTGGTATTGAATTTTTAAGTCAAGGAGCGGATTTAGATAGCATTTTATGTTCACAGTGTCATGCTTAAAAACAATTGTGTGTCCTCAGGTTGTTATTTAAATATATATATATATATATATATATATATAAAACATGGTGTCTTTCTATATGTGGGTTTATAAAGTATATTTTGTTATCAGCCTTTTTTTAATAAAAGAAAAAAATATTTTTTGGAAGTTTTAATTAAATCAAGTATAATATAGTAACTATGGTTTGACTTATGGTAACTTTGAAATATTCCTGTTGTCTATCTTTGTGTTGCTAGTGTTCTTCAGCTCTATGTGTATTTTGTTCAAATATACCCTTTTTAATCCCCACAAAAGATTGTATGTGGCCTGCTAATGTTTTGGACAATCATGAATACAAACTCCTTACCCTCCTCACTTTTCAATTTTTAATGATCTTGCTTGTTTATATTTACAAATTTAAGTCATATGAAAGAGTATAGGTAACCATATTATTTAGCACAGTTTCAATATATTCTGTCATTCTTTGTTTCCTGATCTTTGCTCTAAGCTGTTTAATTTTTATAGCAAAATTATGCTTTGGTGTGATAGGTAGACATGCTTACAAGATGCCCACACAGTTTCAGATGCTGTCTCTAATGATACAGAGGAACAACTCCTATAAATCAAGTTCCTCTTAATTTGAAGAATTGCTAATCCTGGTGGATAGTAATAGATTGCAGGAATGTCTGTATCATTGGTGCAGTTATTCTTTTGTTCACTACCATAATTTGGGACAGTACTGTAGAAGGTGAGTGGGTATTGGTTAATTGAACAAACAATATTGTCTGCAGACCTTTTGCTTTTGCATCATCTAGACCTACCAACATCATACTGCTGCCATTGCCCTATTCTTTTAAAGTAATTTTGCAGTCCCTCATGAACAAAATTCTTTACTTAGTTGCAGGTTCCAAAGAGAGCCTTTCTATTATATTTGCACGCCAAAATATTTAGAAACTCTGAGCACCTTTTATTATAGCTTAGAGGAAGCAGTCTCAACTCTACTACTTCGGTTTCACAGGAACAACAAAATTGCCCATCTGCATAGTTGGAACTCTGGACAAATATTGTATACTGCGGTTCGGTTTGGATAAACATCACATATACTGTGTATATATTATATATAATGTATGTTTACCCAAGCCCAACCAAAGTATACAGCTTTTTTCTTTTTTTTTTTAAAAACACATACATTACATCACCTTTTTTTTGTTTTAAAAGACTACCTTTTCTGACTACCACAGCAAACATAGCCACAAAATTAGGGTTAACCTAATCCAAGATATCCAGCTCTACCTTGTAAAAAACAAAGAGTTTATTATTTGTACATATTACAATGAAATACATTTATTTCTACCAAAGATTATTAACAGTAGTAAAATGCCAATATAGTCCATAAATAAGACAGTGAATACAGCATATTACAGTAACATGCAACATATTCTGACCTGTACAGTATACAAAAGACAAAAGAACATATAAAGAGGGTTGGATAATGCTGACCATCCAATTTAATAAAGTTAGTGTTTGTAGCTTTTGTTCGATAAAGAAGCACAGAAGTTATTAACATTATTGTGCCTGTGTTGGTCCCAGAATAATCACCTATTTCTAATTCTCCTCTCTTTATTTTGGAAAGACCAGAAGAAGCAAAAGTAGGGGTGAGGATTTGATGGCATTGGGCATCCTACTGGCTTGGGGTGGAAGCAAATGATAAGTAAGCTTCAGTGCAACATCTGTCCCCTTCCCCTATGTTCCTTTTACACTGCAACCCAGAAGTGGCCGACCTGGCTTGCACATGTTTACAATTTACTATATATAGAAGAAACAATCACACATTTGTCCATGATTGCCTTGTACCAGTTGCCTGAATGAAGGAGGAAGAAAACTGAGCAAGGTTTTTAAATTCTTTGAAAAAATGATTTAGTAATATCTAATCTTCATGACTTGAGTCACATGTAAAGAGTCTTAACACAAGCTTTAAGGTAACTTTTTTTGCTTGGTGGACAAGCATGTTTGATCCCATATTCTTTTGTCTAATTTTATTGTTATCTAACTAGATAAGCAAAATAGGTTATATTTATTCTTATCTCATGGCTTATCTTTTGCAGCATCTGCCAAATGTGGTATACCCACGCTTAGTTTATTCCTTTGCATTTTTAGTGATTTTTGTCCCCTTTCCAGGAGACTAAACATTCAATGTACCTTTATGAAACCACTTAATTAGTTTAGAGTGCATGGGAAGTCAAAAGAGTGCAATTGACTTTGAGTTAAGAAAGTAATGCCCAGGTATCTGCCAACCACATGCCAGTTTGCCTTTGCCCTTGGTAATCTCTAAACTACATCATTATGTGTTGCAAGCTTATGTTTTAGAGCTTGTTTTGCTAATTCTTCTTATGAGAATATTTAATTTACAACAATAAAGAAAGCAACATTTCAACAAGTGAAATAAAGCCTTATATTTTATTAGCCTTATATATTATTAGGAAACCACCTTTGACCAAGCAAGGTGAATTTCAGTTTAGCCAACAAAGAAAAATCTTTAGGACACAGCACTCCAGTGAATTTGTATAATTGTGTAAATGCAAATAATTGAATTGCATGATTCTTTTGTGCTCTAGGAGAGGAGCAATGGTTGTGCTGATCAGCATTTATATGTATGTCTACAACACTGGGAAGTGCAATGGAAATTTTAATCATTGGCATTGATCATTTGAAATTTACTACTATCCATCCATCCATCCATTATCCAACCCGCTATATCGTAACTACTATCATTATGTTAAAAAAAATGAGAAGTACACCTAAACGTTAAAAAATCAGTAATTACATCATGTAATCGGAATAATAAACTGGAGAAATAAGGTTTATTCTGGAGACAATGTTATACTTAAGAAACTGAAGTCATTTTCTCCTTGTTTGAATACGCCATGCTTTCCAATTCTTCCTATTTTTATGAGGCACGCATATCATTTCTCAGTTTTTTAGTAGCCTTGTGTCTTGTACCCTAAAGTTATTTTTCTTCATTTTCTAATATCTTATTTTCTTTATTAAAAATTCTTGAAAATAATTTAAAATGTTAATTGTACTTTGATTTCCTGATATGTGGAGATGAGGCAATTTAGAAGAAGTGAGGGTCTTTTTTTTTTTTTTTTTTTTTAACCTAAAATTAAGTACACAGTACCTGCCACTGGGGATCTGAGTCTCTCTTTCTTTTAATAATTAATAAATAATGAATTAGAAATAGAAAAGCTTATTAATGATTTGCTTTGGAACTAAATTAAAAAAATACTCCTATAAAGCATTTCTAAAAAATTCTGTAATTAAAGATTGTTTGCCAAAAGTAAGCCATAACTCTGTAGAGTTAACTGTTTGTTTTTTTTTTATTTTTGGTTAAAAATTTACAAAAACACAAAAAAGCACATAGTGTTATCTATATGCGAGTAATGTAGCAAAGCACTGAATGACTCCATTTAGACTGCCAGCCTAACCTCATGTTATTAGAATGGGGAAACTAAGCAGAAAACTTTGATAATTATACACAGTATAAAAAAACACACACGTCTGTCAGTTGTCTGTTACATTGTATGTCTACTGATGTGCCACTGCAGGGCTTATGTGAGTTCACTTGTGCCTGAAAAGTAAACTAAAGTGCCAAGTAGCTCCTCTCTACTCCTTCCGCGGTAAGGTCCAAAATGGAAGACACAAACATAGTCAGTGATCATTATAACATACTCACTATATCAATGGTTTATTTCACAATGAAAACCATATGTGGAATGGCATATGTTTGTCCATTCATTGGAAAGAAATACTGAATGCTTTTGCAGCTTTTACTGAACTGCAACTGTTCAAACAGTGTCAGATTTGAAATGTGTCTAATTGTATATCCTGCAAATATTTTCATATTGAGGCACTAACAGTTCACTTCAATAAAGGTTATTTGTGTGCTCCTTCAAATACCTTTCTACACTATGTGTTAAACTTTCACTTTTACCCCTAATTAGTAATTTGAAGCCTGTCAATAAAGAAAAAAAGAGAAAAAATTAATTAATGATTTTTACACTGTCAAATTAATTTTGTTTTCGCTGTATGTAGACATACAAAATAGCCCCTTCTACTTTCTCTATGCATGAACTTGATATAATTTTAGTAAAATATACTTTAAAGCTCACAGGGTATAAAAATCATTAATATTAAATACAGCTGCTGCACCTACTGAAAATATTGTGCACCAATTTAATCATAAAATGGGAAACTTTTTCCCTGAATTTTGTTTTTATGCTTATTTATTTTTCAGTAAATCTTTAGCGATTAGTTTGATTAAGAGATAAAAATAGTCTTTGTACCACTGAATGGCAGTTAGATACATCGTTATACCTCATCTGAAGGAGACATAATCCATTAGTTTATTTTAACTAAGCATTTTGCCTTCCAGTTCTGATGTGTGCTGTGTGAGTTTTCTGAATTCATAGGAAAAGTAAAAAATGATTTTTTAATTTTTTTTGAGCTTCTAAGAGCTGCATTAAAAAATAAAATTCCAATGAAGTGTACTACAGTCACATTTTTATTGAAAATTCTAGAATTGTTTAGATGTATTTGGAAATCCACTTTTTTGTGACTTTTTGTGTGTATATAGCCTTAATTTAGATTTTATTTAAAATACTGTATATATGTACAGTATATATTTGTTTTACTGTAATACTGTATAATACTTGAAAATACACTGTACTGTAGCTGTTTTTTTTTAATTTCCAAGGTTAGTTAAATTAACATATTTATGGTTTAAGTCCCCAAACTCCATCTGTTAGGCCTTAGACGAGCTTACAGTAAAGACATACGCTAACAATATGGCTCATTTTCTACCTTATTTTATTTTCTTTTGGAAGGGTGGCTTATACTTGCATCTTAATTCATAATGTAATGGATTGATTGATAAAATAGGAAGTGATACAAAAGTCATTTATTTTTTTATGATGTCATATAATGTTGGTAAATTACAAGGGAAGTTATATTTTATTTTACAGCTCCTTTGCAGAATAATTTTTTCAGTATTTTAACAATGTACATGAAATCAAGGAGCAAAAAAATAAATTTAGGCAGGTGTTCTCATATTGATATGCATATGCCCACGCACAATACGGGCTTGTTTTCCTTTTAACATTAGCCAAAATGTGGCTGAAATGGTTTTAGTTGGGCGTAATTATATGTGTTTAAATGACTGCATTTATTTTGTATAAAGCAGTTATTGAAGTAAGTTATTGGATGTATGTCACAGGTCTTAATGTTCTAAGGTGGTGAAAGTTTAGTGCGTTTGATAATGGTATTTAGTATTTAAAGTAAGTATATAAAATATTTATAATGTAAAATTTTGCTTAAAAATGAGAATGTAATGTGTTTCTGATATTTTTCATTATAAAATATTGATTAACAGGAATATTTAAATACAGTAGCTAAAATTCTTTCTCATTAAGTTAATTGCATAGTTCCACAATGTCTTTCACCAGTAAAAATAAAGCACTCTGAAATCTCTCATTCCTCAATGAAATTCAGATTAGACATCTTTCCTTTACAGATTATAAATAGAGTATTCTAATTTACTAGATTTGTTTCTTACTGCAATACACTCTCACATATATGAGTCAAAAATCTATTTTTGTAACTATCAGTTATGCAAACTAAAACCAAAAAATGTAAAATGGATTCTTAGTTTTGTTAATATGTTATTTCAAAGGACAAGTGAACTGCACACTTTGCCTCAGCTTGATTTAGCCTCTGAAAGATAACTCCAGGTTAAAAATCTTTAAAATGATCAAGTACTTTTTTGTCTAAATAATAAAAGTTCATTTATATGCTTGTTATTTTTATTGATTCTGCCAAATTATCCGCATCAGTGTTGTTATATTGTAAAAAGATGCTTTATGAATATATTTTAATTGAATTAATTCCTCTAAAAATATACAGAAATTTTAAATGAAATCCATGTAGTTTTTTCAGATGATGCAGCTATACTAGCCTTTTTTCCTTTTCACTTTAGAAATTATATTATGTCTTTATTGTACAATTTCCTCTTGGGGTAAAATAAAGATCTATCTATCTATCTATCTATCTATCTATCTATCTATCTATCTGTATAGTAGGCTCAACTACTGATATGATACACATTTACAAATGTATTGTAATTAACTTCTGATTACATGCAACGGGAATGTAAAACATAACGATCCACTGTAAAACACAGTGAAAAATGGATGATGGATGGATTATATAATATATGGTATGTATTATATACAAATGTGTATAATATATTATATAAAAATATATTTAAATTAATGCAAATCTATCTGATTTATTTATATAAAAGTGTGTACTTAATAAGAAATGTAATATCGTCAGAAATAAATTGCCCTTTATGCTATGAACATTTAATTCTTACCATTAATGAAGACACAGAAGTTTAATTACATATTTGTTTTCTCTTATTAATTTCATTCAGGTATAAGGGTTATAGTTTGTTTTTTATGATAATCAAAAGAGGAAAAAACTACAGCATGTTTGACTGTACTGCTAATGCTGAATTGTCCCTGTGCATTTCTTCTTAGTGACGCTATGGTTGCCTTTGACACTGTTGGCTGTAACATTCTTTTGAAATACTTTTCACTTTAGAAATTATTTTATGTGTTTGTTGTACCAATATTTTTAGTGCTATGATAACATTGCTGGAAATTGTGCTCCCCTCTTTGTGGTAATGTGAATTGTAATATACCGCCCCCCCCAAATCTGGTAGTACATTACATGACTTTCAGTTGTAGAGCATGTCAAAAGTAGAAGTTATGATTTCTGGATTCTCTGTGCCTTGATGATGTTAGATTGCACAATTATAAATTGAATAGGATAACAAATTACACAACTACATCATGACCTCCCAGCCCAGTTTCATTTACAAAGTATGGCAAAGTTGCCGGATTTTTGACGGCCAGTTGATGACCATGCTGGTGATTTTGTGAAAGCTTTTCAGATGTACCAAGTTTAGTCACAGTCTTTACCTATCTTTCTCCAGTTTTCATTCACACATGGTACTACAAACAAGAGAGACTGAACAATCTCTCTTCTGTTTTTTCAGTCCAAAACACTAGCTTTTCTTCTTTCCTTACGATCATATTGCATGCATTGTACTGAGCTCAGCGCTTATTCGCTTTCAATGCTTACTCGGACAGACACTCGGCCCTGCGACTGGTGAGAAAATGGCAAGCTATAGTCTGCTGTAGACTGAGTCACTGGGGATGACACACTACATGACTTGTAGTTATGGGTGTGTGCCAAAACTATTCCAGCTAACTGGGATTATGCAGATAAAAGCTATAAATGAAAATCTGTGAACAAGTTGTGTAGTGTGATGCCAGCTTAATGGAGAGAGTCTCCATTTGCTGTCAAAATTAATTTTTAATACTCATTTTGAGCACTAAATGTATGGTAGCTATTATCTGCTTCTGTTCAATATTTCTGGTATTAACTACTTCTGTATATTAAAATTTACACAAACATACCTTCATAGCTAAAGGAACATATCATAATTGAATCCCTTAATCGTTCATCGTAGAGCATTTTAATTTTAATGTTTGATGCTAGTGTGATTGTCAAGATCTGTTGTTAAAGATATATTTAGTTTTTAAGTGGAGCATGGGCAATGATAGGGTCAGTAACACGGCAGTCTCAGCTCTCCAGGCAAACCAGTTTGATTCCTGGTCAAATCACTGACTGTTGAGTTTTGCATGTTCTCCTTGTGATTTCACTGGCTTTGTCGTTGCATGTCAGTTTTCTTCCACATCTCAAAAACATCTGTCAGATAATCTGGGGTGCTGATAAGTGAATGAAGGTTCTCATTCATAGCCTAGCTGATTAATTGTTCTGGATGTTAAATGTGGTTAAGATGAAACTAAAGACCATTGTCTGAAGTCTGCGGTGGGCTGGTGCCCTGCCCGGATTTTGCTTCCTGCCTTGCGCCCAGTGTTGGCTGGGATTGGCTCAAGCAGACCCCCGTGACCCTGTAGTTAGGATATAGTGGGTTGGATAATGGATGGATGGATTGTCTGAAGTTTGTAGGAGTAAATAAAATATGCATGTGTTAATTAAAAATAAAGAAAGAAAAAAAACCACTTGATCAGTCAAAAGCAACACTGTATATTGCTGTATATATGTCAAATGGACATACACTAATATATATATATATATACATATATACATATATACATATATACACAGGGTGGTCCAGATCATCTGGATGACTTTGATTTATGCGGGGGATGGGATTAGCATGGGATTTTCAATCGGAAATAGAGTAAATTTTTGCTTCTATGTAAGGAATAATACTTACAATTACCTACAGTTGTTGTGTTTTCTGTTCCTATTTTCCCTCACCCACATATTTTATAAAAATTAAAAGTTAATGAAATTGTTTTCCATTGCCAAGCTCTGAACTTTTTGACAGGATCTGTTATAAGCAATAGGTTTTCTAGCATAACATATAACAAAACAAAAGTTGTGTTGCTTTGTATATTATGATAAAAGTTATATTTTGTAATTTTGTTTCATATGGTTAATTGTTGATGTAACAGCTTCTTTTTTCCCTAACTCATCGACTCATGTGTGTGTACCAAGCTTTACAAATATTCTGCCTTGCTATGAGGTTTAAAATGGAAGAATCATTTAGCAGATTGCATTATACTAATGTCTTAATTAAAAACAAAAAACAACAAATACACAGTAACTAGTTAGGTCAACTAAACCACTGTATTGCATTCACCTCAGTTTGGTCATTTGTCATTGAACCTCGGAAATACTTTTGAATACTCTTCTTTAGGATATTTGCTTTACTGAGTGCTTTGTATTCCCACAATATACTACAGGTATATACAAAGGTTAAAAGTAAATAGCTGTTGTATTCCAAATGTCATGGCTCTGGGGCATGTAGTGAAATGTGAGAGTAGGGCAGGTTTTGGAGGGGCAGACATTTTGATTACAGGCCTAAATTCATCATTTTGAACAGTGTGTCACTTTCAGCTTACATCAAGTTAGGAAGGCAAAAAAATGACTTCCGTTTTGTGAATAATGTGTTAAACAGAAAATCCTATACATGGAAGAAGTATTTTTACTTCAATTCATATGCCATCTTGCACTATCTAGCCTTTACATGTATATTTTAAAAGAATAGTGTGTTTTTTTTTGCATTGTCATATAAATAAGAATGACAACATGCTGATTAACTATTGCAGTCTCCTTATGAGTTGTTGAAATCAGTGCATTATGAAATGTAATATCTTTCTGATTCTTTGCAATATTTAATATGAGTTTTCCGTCATAGGGACCTACGTTAGTGTCCGAACCAGGTCACAGCCTGTATGATAATTCCAGCTTGTTGCTGTAGATTCAAAGAGTACTCAGTTTTCCCATCCTATGTCATCGACGGCCATGTGAGGTTAATTGGCATGTACATTAGCTGAATATGCTGGTGTGTGAGACAGTGTGCTCTGTTCTCCAGCATTCACATATTGTTTCGTCCCCATTGCCCTGACTCATAACAGCACTGAAATGAGAAAAGTAGGGTCAGGAAATGATGGCTAGATTAATTTTGAGACTTTGTTGATTAGTCTTATTTCATCAGTAAGGTTGAGCAAGAAATCATAGGAGTAAATATATTTGTCTAATACCTTTTAAGTGTTTTTTTTTTCCCGTGGAGAATGGTATCCATTCAAAAATTTTACATTTTTCACTACAGTTTTCCTGAATCTACATTATATGTGGTGGGTGACAGAGAGAAAGATTAAGCTATAAGTGCTGTGAAAGTTGGTGAATAGACAAAGTATTTTAAAGCACTTTTTGATTTAAAAAGTGCTTAACAAGTCCTTAAAATTAAATGCGCCAGGGCTTCTATATTTCTAAAAATTAAGTGCTGTAACATTTTTATTTGCCAAACATGGCACATATTCTTTAGTTATGTGTCCAATGCACAGTATTTTTTGTAATATTTATATATCACCAATGTGTGTTTGTGTGTGTGTTTTTTTTTTTTTTTTTATTGCAGTCCATCTTAGGGTGACCTGGTATATGGTGACACATTGGTTAGCAGTTCTGTCTCATATTGATTTTGCTCCGTGTACACTGGTTTTCCTCTTTCTATTGCAAAGACTTGAAGAGTTATTTCCTTCCATGTCACTGGGCTAGGCTCTGGCCCCAATGCAATTGTGATTTATATAAAGTAGATTTTAGATATGGGTATAATTGATCAGCGGAGTGTCTTTTTTCACATTTACATACAGTTTGATTATGTTCTTATTTACATTTGATTCCTTTTTACATAGTATTAAATTACTTAATGTATTAATATGGGTAATCACCGTGTTATTTTATATAATTAGTTTTATATGACTGCCTCTACTATTCACTGTGTTGCTTTTTTATAAGGAATGGAAAAATGTCATATTCGTCCTTTGCTGCTAATTAAACACTTGGACAATAAGATGTTATTAACAGTTTACATTTTAGATTCTCAGTTGTTTCCAGATTCAACCATTGTGTATTGTTAAATTTATTATATGAAATTGTAATTTTAAGGAACCTTAGTGTGTAAGTACTAGATATTTTTTTTTTTTTTGGTCTCTTAGCCATTTTATGTCATTAATAAATAACTAATAAGGTGAAGGGGCAGGTGTGATTCAAATATAGAAGACAAAATGAATGTGCGTCTAGGAGCCAAAGTGTCTAGAGACTAGAGAGCCTATGGTGTCCTTACCAGCTTTGTCAAATAAAATGGTGGCTTTATGGCCTGAAGTAAATCTGTAATCTCAGTGTGGTGTAAATTATACTTTGAATACCAAAATAAATAGTATTTTTATTCTACAATAATTAAATCACTTTAACAGTTTTCTTACTTCATAATGCCTATTTGGCCTGTTTGACTATTATATTTTCTTTCATTCATTCTGTTCCTGAGCTAATGATAGTGGTATTTGTTTCAATGCACACTTTTAAATATGCAGTGAACTTTTTTTTTTTTTTTTTTTTTTATAAATAATAAGTGGTTTTCTTTAATATTTGTGTCAAATGGTTTTTGAGTATTTCCTCAAAGACTCCATATTAAAGTAAAATAATTAAGTCTTGCGTTTATCATCTTCTTCTTTCAGCTGCTCCCATTAGGGGTTGGCACAGTGGATCATCTAAATGGTGATATTTAGTTGTTGTATTACCAGTGAAATTCTTACTTACAAGTCTGATTGACATCTATGTATTGCTTTATAGTAATCATAAAACATCATATTAATACAGCATTAATTTATACCTTTTTATAAGAAAATTTTCACAAATTTTTAAAATTACATTTTAAGCTTAATATATATTACAATTTTTATTTTGCCATCTTAATAATTACAGTACGAAGGATATTCAAAATGTTTCTGCACTTTTATATTTTCATTGGAAACAGTGAAAGCGGGAGGAGTAAAATTGGGCATTAAAATGTTGGTACGACACTTAGAAAATTGCATCACAAACGAAGGTGACTATGTAGAAAAGTGATGTAATTTGTTTTTGAAATTCTTAATAAACAGAGTTAAAAGAAAGTGAGGAACTTTTTGAATGTCCCTCATATTTCTTGATTATTATAAAAGTTTTTTTTTTTTCCATCATCAGTCAGTGTGCATTAAAACCTTTATAATTAAAATGAAGGAACTGCAATTTTTCTGGGATATGTTCAAAGCTCTTTTTATTTGAATCTACTATTATTTCACAATTAAAGTAAAAGTTAGCCTTTGAAAAGTACCTTCTAGTACTTTTGTAATGTAATAGAGATTTTTTTCTTTCCTTTGAAACCTGCATCCTATAAGAGACTCTCCCTGTGCTGTTTGTATTCTTCTCTACCTTATCATTTAAATGATTGTGTAGTCTGAAAAGTAAAGAATGTATTTTTTGCTATTACTTGAATGATTCATTTTCTAGATCTATTAATTTGCCCTCCACACACAATGATTGTACAGAATAAATATTGATAAATAGGAGTATTTTTTATAGTAGCAAAATTTTAGGGACCTGGTTTCAGTGCTCAACCCTATTTGTTATTTTTCTTATGCCTCTTTAGATTTTTCTCCAGGTACTGCATTTTCCTCTCATAATCCAAAGAAGTTAAATGGTAACTCTAATTGGAAATATGTGTGTTACTATGTTCTGAGATGGACTGACTTCCTTTTCAGGATTTTTCCGTAGAAAATCTGTAGAAATGGAGTATGACTTCTGTTGACCTGTTGTAGAAAATGTGGTTTGAGACAATGGACGGATGGAAATGCGTGTTGCTTTTGGTGTGAGTAGATCATAATGTAACTTTTATGTTTTACTTTGCCCACTGTTGCTTTTGTTTTCAACAGCTTTTGTCCTGGTTTACTGATTTTTCTGTCATTTTATGTTAGCTTCTCTGGCCATAAAAATACTTTGCAAACCAATCAGCACTACCTAGTAGGTGTGAAATTTTATTTCACACATTTTTGCACTTGGTACATGAATCATATTTGTTGTCAGACAAAACCATTTTGCTTAAGCTAATTTCTTGGTTATTTTCTGTGTACAGTGAATATTTAATTGACTACTGTGTGTGTATATATACACACACAGACACATTTTAATTGATCAGTGATAATTTTTCTCTCACCATTCTTTCTTGAAGAAGGATAGCAAAACTTTGAAAGTCTACCCATTATATTATATTTTTATAATTTTACATATAAACTGATCTTTTGATACGTCTTTTTTTTTTTTTTTTTTTTAAGTATGTGTAAATGTGTTCAATTTGTTATGTGATGGCACTCAGTTGATGGTTGCTTCCTGTCTCATGCCTGAAGTTTCCAGAATAGGCTTCAGCCACTGTGACTCTTAACTTTGTCAGTATGGTTTGATGATAGTTAGTTGTATATATGTACATGTTTAATAGGTGTATTAGTATGGTATTACATTGTGATGTATAATTGTTTATTACTTTTACAGAGTATTGCATTTTGTTTACTATAAAAAATTTTGTTCTTTGTTAGGAGTCATTTTGAGTCATTGGGTGTTTTACAAGTACCACTATAAAAGTATTATTGTCATGTTTTCTTTATATGCATTTTCTCTTGTTAAGTCCAATGTTGCCATCTATATACCAATTTGTTTGAGAGCTAAAGCTATCTAATTGTGATTACAGTAATCACCAATACACCAGGTCTCATTAGTATTGTTTAGATCTTATGTCACTATTTCAGAAACATAAATCAAAAACTTCAGATATTTGCTGATTAGTACTTGGAACTGACATAAATGTATTCTCTAATCATAGTTTCCAAATCTCCATGTAAATTGGTCATTGTTTATATTAAAGTATTGTTGAAAACTTTTACCTTGTAAAACTTTTTTCACTTGTGTGTGGCAATGTTATTGTGAAGCATTTGAATTCAGAATGTTTTCTACCTTTTGAAAAATGAGAAAGCCCTGAAGAAGTTATTTTGGATTTACAACAAAGCTTTGAGGCTGACTCTTTAGAAATTAAAAAAAAAAAGAAAGAAAGAAGGAAACCTTTTACAAGGAGATATCTTTGGGCAAGGTTAACAATAAGAGGAATTGATTTAACAGTTATGAACTATGGCACTTTTTATGATAGTTGTTTTATGATGGTTGTATTTGGGAGAGAAATATTTAGAGAGTATGCTGAGTTTTGTACATAAACTCTTGGGATCTAGTCTTCTGCTATTCTGTTCGTTTAGCTGCAAAGTAACTCTTATTTGAAAAAATTTAAAATGATTGTGTTTAATTATATACATCCCTGTAATTTTTCTGAGTTTTGTACAATTCTTTTACAATTGCATATGCATGAGTGTGTTTTCCTATTTATCTTAACTTCAGAATTATAAACTTGTTTTTTTTGTTTACAAATTAAACATTTGGAATGGCCTTTATTAAATACTTATTTTTTGTAAGACTCCTTGCTTAAAACAATATCAAGTAAAGTTGAGATACTTTGTTCTTGAAGCTCTACCTGCAGTTCCATCATCAACCTAACATGAAGATGAACATGAAAAACCTGACCACATCAAAATGTTTACACATACTTTAAATCCTTGCCTGTATATGATTTTTTTAATATTCTACTAAAGCAACAAAATTTGATTAGAAATGCTGTTTCTTTTATTATTATTATTCTGTATCTCTGAACATTTTACAGATCTTTGATCAACATGTAATTGACATATTCTCTAAGACAGAAGTGGCAATAATCATTTTTTCATCTAGCATACTAGCCCTGTTGCTTCCAAGGGATTAACATATTTCAATATTACGAGCATTGCAGTCTTCTAAGAGTCTATTTGTATTTTTGTAATAAACTTTAATTTAAGTAGAATAAGTACATAAATGCAAAAATTTTGAATAAAAAGAATAACAAGTAGAAATATAGCAGGACTCTTCTCTTGACAACGCCACATCATCTCAGACCACCTACCTACCCCCGTATCCTTGGTCAAAGATAAGACCAACATGCGACTGATAAACCTGAGGTTGAGAGAGGCTATGAGGAAAGTAATCTTGAATTATAGTTTAAATCTTGCTTTACTTTGTTGACCAGGACATCAAAAAGGAATGTGAGAATTTTACTTTCTGTCTATTCATCAGTCTATGTTATTTACAGTAGGTATAGAAAAGAATCACCCCCTTCAAAATGTTCACATTTTGTTGCTTTGCAGCCTGAAGTGAAGATACACACAAAAATGATTTTACCAGCTGTATTTACTCAATGTAACTTATAAGAGCCAAGTGAAATATATAATAGCAACAGTTAAAAATAAAAAATTTAAAAAAAAACAATCACTAGATGGTTAAAGGATCACAGCCATCCAAAAAACACTTGTTATCTCAATCAGGTATAACTAATCATCTTCTCCATTTCATACCAAGCTAACTGGCTTCCACCTGTGATCAATTGTAACCATTCTGATTAGTTCAGCATAAAGACAGCTATTCCTGGAGCATTCCAGTGCTTAGAAGTGCAAGTAAAAAGCAAACAATCAACTATGGGAGGCAAGACACTGTCAGGAGATCTCAGGGACAAAGTTGCGGACAGGCACCAATCCGGAGATGGATACAAAAAAAGGCTTTATCGATCCCCAAGAACACAGTAAAAGTCCAAAATCAAGAAATGGAAAGTGTTTGGTACTACTAGGACCCTCCCCGGATCAGACCGTCCTAAACTGGATAGAAAAACAAGCAGGAAGCTGGTCAGAGTGACTACTGAGAGGCCAATAGCTACTTTGAAGAAGTTATGAGACTTTATGGCTGAGTGTGGTCATTGTGTGCATTTGCTAACAATATCACAAATGCTCCACAAATGTGGTGTCTGGTGTAAGGGAGGATTGGAAGAAAAAACCCACTCATCAACAAAGGCCATATTAAGTCTCAATTGATCTTTGCCAAAATGAGATTCTGAGGTCAAATGGAAAAACATGTTATGGTCAGATGAGACCAAAATCAGATTATTTGGTGGAAAGCCAATACAGCTTACCAACCAAAGAACGCCATACCTACAGTAAGCATGGAGGAGGTAGCATCATTTTGTGCGGGTGTTTCTCTGCAGCATGGACTGTGGGACTTGTTAAGCTAGAAAGAAAATCAATGGGGCAAAATACCATCAAATTCTTGAGGTAAACCTGCTGCCCTCTGCCAGAAAGTTGTCAGTGGGAAGAAGGTTCACCTTCCAACATGACAATGACCGAAAGCATGCAGCAAAGATGACCATACAGTGACGGAAAGAGAAAAAAATCCTCTCCTAAATGTAATAAAAGCGAATATAATGCAAAGAAATATCATCCATTTTAAGGGCCAGCTATTCATATGTATACTAGAAATAAAGTAATTCCATGGTGGTGCAATAGAAAAAATATATTTCTAATTATCCATAGAATACATTGCTGACATTTCTTTTAATTTTACTGAAGCAAAGAACATTTGCAAACATTTTTGCACATCTGTCCTATGACAGGGGTTTTTTATTCTTACAGTTTCATTATTATAAGCATGCTATGTATGAGAAGCAGTAGATCTTTTAGTATTTATATCTGAAAAGGTAGATTGTTTAACAGGCAATAACAAGCATATGACTTTTGACAAACAAAAGGAAAACATTTAGATTATAAAGCTTGCATGCTTTGGTCTAAAATCTAATTCAGATACATTTGAACATTGTCAGGGTTTCTGTTTTATCTGCCTTGCTAGTTTGTTTGACTCCCATAACCCTTTTTGTGAAAGCACACTTCTTGGCATTCATCTTAAATGCTGTTCCCCTTAATTTCCACTGGAGTTCTTAATCACTTGTTAATTGAAAGTATTATGATGGATCAGTTTTATTAGTAAGTATGGGTGTGTGCATGAGTGAGCATTCTGAATGAATGATTTTTCCGACTAGGGCTTGTTCCTGTATGTTTTCAGTATCCACAACCTTTAACTGAACTAAGAGCATTCAAAGGATTGATAGCCATTTTCAAATTCAGTCAGCAATTATAAAAAATAAAAAGCCTTACATACATCTTACCCCACTTAGAAAGATGTTTACTTTAAAGTAATGTTCAACCCAAAAATTTTATTTTTTATGTTACTTACCACGTGTAGTTTGTATTGATGGCTGGGAAAAAAATTTCAATCTCATTTTTTCATGAGGAGTGGACATAACAATACATAAATGCATGTATTTTTTGCTAAAGTATTGCTAAATTAATAACTGCAGAAAATGAAAGTAGTCCACAAACATGAATCTCCTTTATATGGGATTGTATTTTTAAATTAAAGACCTGCCACTCCTCCTTATTCGTTGGTCATGAGTCCTGTCTTCAATTCAAAAGTATGATCCTGTGTGAAAGGGCTTCCTGCTTGTTGACTGCTTTTATTTTTTAGTGAATTTATTTGTGAGGAAATATTTAAAAGTATAAGTCCACTTATAAGCACATGTAAGTTGTTAAAAGATATTTATAATTTTATCATTTGCTTCTCAATGAATTTCTGTATTTAGTCATGAACACTCTTAACTAAACACCTAAAAATCACAGAGCAGTATTTACTGTCCCCTGTTATTTAGTAATTCTTACGAATATACAGTATGTTATGTGTAGTATTGTAATTTTCATTCCTCTTTAATTATGATTTTTAAATAGAGATGTGGTTATTATAGACTAATTGCAGTTGTAGATTTTCTTTCCAGCCAAGTACTTTCTTAAATTTTTATTATTTCATCTAATATGTCAATTAAAGAGACATCTTTCCCACTCATATTCTTTTAAATTAATTCTGATCAGTTTTAATATTACCATTTTACCTGTAATAGTGATTGTGGTTACTGTACCTTAACAAATCAGTTATTTGGGTTTGTCTTACCCTACCTTGTGGACAAAAAAGTGCTACCCCATGTTTCATGTGAAATGTTATGGTTAAAAAGCAGGTATTTACCATGAGTATCATTTTGTTTTCTTCTTTTATCAATCTAATGGATTTTCTTTATCAGTATTTGGACATTTTTACATCATCAGTTACTACAAAATCTTTTTTGCAGAAATTCAGTAGGTCTTATTTCATTTAACAATATACTGGTACTTGGAGTATTAGAATTCAATGGCATGTAGCAAGTGCCAGTTAATAAAATGGTTGACTTCTTCCTTCTGACTTAATCCACATCTCCACTTCTGTCATGGTATTTTTGAGCATAAGTTTTTTTTTTTTTAATATTTACTGTAGTAGTGTGTGAAAGCTTTTCCTTTCTTGCCAGTATTTCTTCAGACTCCATATTCATTAATATTTTCATATAGCCATGATGACTTCAAGTACAAAATACATTTTATACAGCATATGGGACTATAGTTCTGATGGGCATGCGCTACTTCATTGTCTCAGTTTTAATATATATAAAAATAAAAGGTCACATCATTTTTTTTTTTGTTTAAATGTGATATTTGTCTCAGCATAAATGACTTAAGGTTTTTCGTATTTGCAAAAGTGAATTAACAATGATGTACAGAATGTAGGGCACCTTTGTTGCATAGCAGTTGGCACTGTCCTGTCCTAGCCAAGGCACTGTATGGAATATGTTTTTGCAAAGTACTCTGGATCCTTCACACATCCCAGAATTTTCCAGGTATTTGTTGATTAGGCATTTTACATATGAATCTGGCCAAGACCGAACTAGCACCGTGGCCAAATTTGGTTCCTGATCTTTTTGCATTTGACTGTATCTCCCTCTTTGACTTTGTGCTGAAATTAGACTTTAGAAAAATGAATTAATTTAACATAGGACTGTTCTGAGGTTTCAGAGGGGTAGAGTAAATCGTTCATTATCTCACTAGTGGAGGTTGTCTTTGGCAAATGAACTTTACATTGCATTCCAGATGTAAAACAAATCTGATCGGAATATATGGAATATAAACTTTCTATTAAGTTGCATTTTATTTTAGTTAGTTGGTAAAAAAAAAATACCAGATTCATGATTCATTCGATTTCCATTTTGTGTCAGGTTAAATACAGCATATGATGTGTAAATTGCCTGACACTGCTTTTCAAATCTTCTGCCTCTTTCATTTCATTTTTTCCAAGTTTATTTAATATAACTTTCACCCAAAGTATGATGATTAATCCAGTTCTCCGATTCATTTACAAAAATGCCGAGATGCGTGGTGTCAGCTGCATTGTTTTCATGTTACATAGCATACATTTAGCGCTGGTAACTTGTCTTTCCATAATGAGAATCTTCATTCAGGTACTAAAAGCTTTGTTCATATTTATTTTTTTTGTATTGTCACTTTGACCATGAGTGATTCTAACTAATACCAAAAGTTGTTCCCCTTGGTAACTCAGTAATGGGTCATGCATATTCAGCAAATTGGATGGATGGATTATTTTTGTACACACTGGTTATGTACTTTAAAGGAATGGCCTTTCAAATTAGCATGATGGTTACCAATTCCATTGAACATGACAAATGCTTTACAACAACATAGCATAATTTTCTGCAATTCTTAAATTTCAAATTAATGTTTAATTTTAAAGGACTATTTTTTTGTGCCTTTAAGTGATATTGTGATAGAACATGATCAGGAAGCTCTTCTCAAGTTTACAAATTGAGTGTATTTTCTTCACCTGTCAGTGACATTTTGTGCAAGTATGTGCTAATTTCAGCCATGACTTTCTCCTTGACAGATGATTGTGATTTTCCCACAGTTGCTATGGCACGACTTTGTGACATACATTATTTTAACAAGCTACTTTTTTAGATAATGGTGCAGCAAAATGGGTTGGCCTTAAAATTTTGATATTGTAAATTATTTAGTGTAAGAAATATTCTGTTTTTCCACTTGATGGATTAGCATAATACAACCTCTGGGTCCCTTTCTGTCAGAAACTTTTTTATGTGTGTTCTCCATTAAATATTATTTGGTTTTCTTTTTGTAATACTTTTGTAGCTTATAAATTTATACCATTAATGCCAGGAGAAAAGTGAAACTTCACTAATAGTAAATTTGTAGTGTTTGAGTTTTGCACATACTGAAATGCAAAACAAAATGCACAATTCTATTTTGTATTTTTAAATATCATGGCTTTCAAAAATAGGAAACAAATGGGAGAAGGCCACGGGGCAGACCCAGGACACGCTGGAGAGGGAGTTATGGGCTTCCCTGCTTAGGCTGCTGCCCCTTCGACCCTACCTCAGATAAGCGGTGGATAGATGGAAGGAAACAAATGTCCTATGCTCATCATTTTGCACAAACAGAGATATATCCTACATAGATTTAAATCATTTTAAGCAGTTGTTGTTATACTGTACATTAATGTGCTGTCTGTGATATTTGTGATGTATTCAAACAGGAAAATTTTTACTGTTGTGCTGAAAATATGTGTAGGGTTGCAGGTTTGGCAATGGATTTGCCAAGGATTAGGCATCCCTGGAGAGAGGGCAGCCAATTGCACCCAAGGAAACTTTCTTAAGTGGAAGCATGACCCTGTAAGTGAGAGAACATTTTTGCCATTTGTATCATAAGATGGGCTGCAGTGGGGCAGTAGAGTTTTTCTTAAGGTTTAGCATCACAGAAATAGTAAAGAGAGAAAAGGGTATGATAGAAGAGTGTAATGGCACAATTAGTGGTAACAGAGCTTGTCCCCAAACAACTAAACAACAAAGAGATCACAAGGAAACTGAAGTAGATATGTAGTATCATTTAATCCCTAGCTGTAAAAAGATGTATTAGTGTTGTTTTTTTAAGGATTAGGATTTTGAAGACTAACAGAAAATAGTAACTGACCAACACTGAAAAAGGCAGTGTTAGCAGTAGTACATATTTCAGATATTCAGATTTAAAACTGCCTGGAAGACCCAACTGCTGCTGTTCTTTTCTATTTCCTGTTTTAGATGGTCTCCCCACTCAAATGTCCATGCTTTTCACTTATTGCTATGTTTTTTTTCATTTCAATAAAGAAACACCATTTTAGAAACTATATGAATGTTCTAAGGAAGCTGGGAAAGATTTGTTTATTTTTTGCACCAGAAAATATTTAACTAAAATATGTATACTCATTAATTTGCAAAAGTAAATTTGCTACTTGTTGTGTGCACAATTGCAAGTGGACTCAAATGAACAGATTTCTTTAAAGATGCACTATTATTTTCAAAGATGACGCTGTGACACCATGGTTATTGGATCCAAAATTTTGGGTTTGAATCTCTTTCTGTGTTGTTACTTTAGATGATGTATGTTCTTCCTGTGTCTGCCTGGTCTTTTTTTTATTTTTTTGTTGAGTTCTGTTTTTCCTCCCACTTCCCTTAAATTGTAAATTGGCTCCAGAGTGCGAGCGGGTTCATTACACAGTGCTGACTGAATAGGCTTTGACCCCTGTGACACTTAATTTGCCAGACTTGAGAATATATTAATTTATGTATATTTTTTTCACTGTTTCCAGTTGTCAACTAATTTTTATTTAGTTGGCAAGTGACAATCAGGAAGTGAATTCTCTAAAAGAATGTAAAGCTATGTACTAAAAGTTATAAGAACTGGACGCTGGTCCATGTTTCGTTTAGTAATTGTTTATTCTACTCAATTTGAAATCACCTGGCATTTACTAGTTAATCATCAGTTTTGGCTTTTGAGTGTATCCAGGAGTAGAAATATGACATATGAAAGTCGTCTGGCAGGAACTGACTTAAAACTGAATTAGAGCATAAACTGGAACCAGTGTGTGGAAACATCTAATATAATTAGACATTCAATTCAGAAGTACAATTTTTGTCAGAATTTCAAGGCAGTATGTTTGCTTACAAATTTATGATACTGTACCACACCAGTTCAGACGTTTTTCTAATTACCACTGTTTATATTGTTGTCTCACAGCCATCCCTAAACATTTTCATCCATTCATGCATCCTTTTTTAATACCGTTTTGTCCAGTGCAGGGTTTTGGGTGCTGGAGCCTATCTTGGCAGCACTGGGAGCTAGTTGGAAAAGAAGTGTGGATAAGATAATTGCCAGGCATTCTTGCACACACCCACTATTAGATTTATATTTTGTGGTTACCAAGTTAAGAAAACCATAGATTCCCCATTAATACATTTCAGTCTAAATTTGAATAGCCTTAGCTAAGTTGTCCCTGTGTGAGAGAAATGAGGTCAGTGTTAAAGTAAATGATACTTGTGAGAAACCGTTTATGTCCTTGTACCCAGTATTAAATTGTCAATATACCTTGTAGGCTGAAATTTATTTAATTCATAACTTCTCTGTTTTTTTATCTGCAGGCACTAAATTATGCTTTCAGTGTTTTTACCTTTTTGTTTCCAAATGCAGTAGGTTATGCTCCTTTGTGCAGCATGCATTTGTGGTTCAGGGAAAACCTTTTGGGAATAAGTGCTCTTTGTCCTAAGTTTATGAAATGTACTGTACATGTCTTAAGTATGCTCTTGTCAACACCCAATAAAATATAATCTAGTAATGCAATTGTGTTTGTCATGTAGGTTTTTGGAAAATTCAGAATTTGGATAGAGCTGTGTTGTAGCTAATAAAGCATGGGAGTGACTGTTTGTATGATGCATTTTCAATTTGTTCTTTATCAGTCTTTCATGAACTTCTTTACACAAGTGTTCTAGTGGTTCACACTTTATAAACAACCCAAAGTGACTTTTTGTCACTTTCAGGTCTCGCTTCCCATTTTAAGTGTTAAAAGGATCTGGCGGATACTGCAGTAGCAAGGAGGAAAGTATAATATGGGGCAAGCATTGAGCCATTAGATGCTCTGGTGGCAACCACTGCTAGGGATGCTATGCCCCAATACCAGGGATTGAACTTACTTTTTCATCAACACAAACCAATGCATTAGGTGTCAGCTGAAAATATTCAATATGTTATACATGTTCCTCTTGTAAATACACAGGTGACCTGGGGTAGGCTTGTGAGGACCAGAATTGCAGAGACACCTGTGGCTGCAAGGGAGAGTTCTAGAAGGATGGTTCCAGGAAGTCCCAACATCATTTTTGACCTGGGCAGTAGTGTCAAGACCAGCATTGGAAGTAGTTCTCAATGGGGTCTTGTTGTAAACGTAATATTCATAATGGATCATTAGGATTGGTCATTGTGGTTACAGGCAAGTGACAGGAGGTAGAGTTGTTATTTTTAAGTCCTTTTTATTTCCAATCAAATAAATTAGCCACCCCACAAGAAGTCAAAGATTTATTATTGTAAAGGAAGGCTTGGCTTAAGTTTTGTTAATTTTGTCATTGTAGATTGCTTTAACTCCTTGTGTATTACCTGCTTTGTGTTCTTTTATTTTGTATCATATAACCCTTTTCCATACATGCCCTTCTTTGGAGACTGCTTTGGCCTCACCACATAGCATTAATGTGTTTGCTTGTAATTTATATTACATTCTTTAATCCAATTGCTAACCACAGTGCTTCCAAAAATAGAAACATCTGTTTTAGTTCAAAAAGTGAAAGACAGTTTCTAAAATTGTTTTGACAAAGTGTAAATTATCCTTCTGCTATATACTGTATTTATATGGATTAATGCTACCTCCTGTTTGTTAATTTATAGCAGCTTTACTAATTTTCTTAACTTAAACTGAGAATCTAGGGTGGTTAACAGCAACAAAATAAAGTTTTTGTGCATGAACATTGATGCAAGCATGAATCACAGATGGGATATTTTCACTGAGCAACTACACAGTTTTTATTTTGTATTATAGGTGTTGTAAGTTTATAAATTGAAATGCTTTGGAACACTGTTTGAAAAAGCAAAATGTCATTGCCTGAGCTATTAGTTATTAGCCCAGTAAGTGACTATGGTCACAGAAAGCAGGGTCATTCTTGTCATTGTTGTGCTTTATAAGAATTACTAAAAGATAGTGCCATCATCAGCAGTAAATCAATATTGAATTCTGCACAAGCAT
The DNA here is from genome assembly GCA_026402145.1 of Polypterus bichir lapradei. Classification (NCBI taxonomy): domain Eukaryota; kingdom Metazoa; phylum Chordata; class Cladistia; order Polypteriformes; family Polypteridae; genus Polypterus; species Polypterus bichir. The sequence continues at coordinate 73,551,138 of JANRMT010062835.1, forward strand.
CAATGTTATCATCCCCTTATCTTTATAAAGAAGAAACAACATAAATTAATAAAAAAATAATTATTGTACTTAAGCTAATGTCAAAACAGTTTACACATAAAAGCCCCCAATAAGTCTGCGTTTTAATGTGGTATATTTGTGAATGTTTATCTTTGGCTTCAGTAAATACACATAATCTTTGCTCATCTTGGATTACTTTTATTAAATTTCTTAATCTATCTCATCTGTTCCTGAAATGAATATCAATGAGCGAATCAGAATACTGTTTATATTATAGCCCTCTGAATGTTAGGTTTATAGCTGTGTTACTGTTTTTAATGTAAGCTAGTTGTTATTTATTCAGGTTTATATCCTGAACTTCTGTACATTCATTACAGCAATTTAAGAGCAAAATAGATGCGTTATACTTTGTACATGTGCAAAATTTAAGTTAATCTTCTAATTCAAGAATGGTGGCACATCCATTAGCATTTCATACAGAAACCCAACCATTCTTGTGATTAATATTTGTTATCATCCTACTGCAATTGATGAAGGTTGTGTGATCAAAAGATGACATCAAACAGAACAGACGATAATGAAATTTTAATAGATAGGTGGGAGTCTTTTACTGGGAGATTGGAGAACACAAGATGACTATCTAGAAACACTAACCAAATGTATAGTGAATGAAACAAAAATGTGTTCTAGCGCTAAAGTCTTTGCAGAAGTGCATTTTAGTTACAAATCCACAAATAATGTTTGATTTGATTTGTAATCTAATACACAGATGCTGCGTTGCTACCTAATAGGGATAGTGGGGTGAAGTTGCATGTAGCAGTAATGTCCGAGCATGAGACTAGCAACCAATGTCTTTGGCATTAACAACATAGTCTCAGCCATGCAAAATTGAAATGCTTTCAAGATTAATAAACATAAAGATGCTACTATAGTGATGTTAATATCATAATGATGAAATATGTATATTGATGGTCGCATAAATAATCCATAAATCTGCAGAAAGTGTTCAACTGAGAAACAGGGATCACAAAACTCAGGTTACATCAGTATCCAGTCTTTAATTTCTGAGGGCTTCAAAAACATTTGAGCAACATGTTGTTTGGACATTTATATAATGAAAGAGCACAATAGGTCAATAGCAGAATAAGCTTTTCCTAAAATTCGGGAATTGAAATAATGTGCTTTTGTGTACTTGTCTTCCAATCCATAAATATTTAAATATTAATGTCTAGCTTTTTAGTTGCATATCTCTTAAAGTTTATTTTAGCACAATAAACTTTATATTTAATAGTGTCTGATTAGAGTGCATTAACTTTATAAAATTAAACTTATATTATTATTATAAAGTATAGTTGTACAGTTTATCTGCAATACTGCATATATATACAGTATACAGTATTTGTTTATTGTGTTCAAACATATGATCCTTTATGTACAACTATTTGACATCTATGCATTCTTTTTTTTTGAAGGTAGGCTCTGGTTTTCTAATTTTCTTCCAGTTTTAGAAAAAAGCCAAAACCAGCACTGTAGAGAATGATAGTCCACTGCAGCACAGATGTCAACAGCTTTTTAATAATTTTATTACTACTACTATTATTATTACTATTAATATTTTATTTTACTTTACCATTTTATTTTACTATATTCGCAGGGTATCTAGGCATTAACTACAAATACATGGTAAATATGTGGAAACTCAGCAAAACTACCAACAAGCTCAGAAGTTGAGCAGTTGTGCTCTTTGATTTCACTGCAGCATTTGGCAAATTTTCTGTTATCTGTGTTAACAAGAGTTAAAATCTATTTATGCTTTGAAATATGTATTTGTTGTTGTTTTTACTGTATTTTGACTTTTTGCTTTTTTATTTGGTTTGTTTTCTTATAACTGTGGTTTCACCTCATATGCTTTTCTGCGGCAGGATGTAGCTTATCTAACAAGAATACCATAGAGGTGAACATTCCATCAGTATTAAAAAAGTACATTGAGATTTATTACATTTTTTAAAATAAGTTCTTTTATTAGATGGCCTTATTCTTTTGTCAATCTGTAGTTTTTAAAATTTCATTGTTTGTTGAAATTTAGGACATCATGAGAAGTTTGACCTACTTTCAATGCACATTTCTCATTTCTTTAGTTCATTGTTAAGATCTTTCTTCCCTAATTTGTTTCACAAGGTATTATTCAGTTAAAGTATTTAAATAAATCAATATTAAGTTACTCTGTTGATAATGTTTAAATTTTGTAATAAATTGTAATGTATCCTGCAAAGAAGCAACCAATTTTATGTGATTTGATTTTTTTTTTTTTCAATTCTTTTTAGTTGGCTAATTTAAAAAATTTTTTGAAGAGGAAGCAGAACCTTAATATGTAAAATCAGTACAGCACAGATCTTTGCTGTTTCTCTTTGGGGAAAAATAAAAGGCAAACCACTTGTCATTTATAACGGGCAAACTGAATATATAATCAGTGAGTAAGCATATTATTTAAATATTTTAAACAAAGCAGGAATTAACTCAAAATATTATTTAGATTTAAATTTTTTATTTTTGGACCAGATTTCAGAGTGTATGCTTCAAGAAATAACAGACAAAACATATTAACATTTTAAAGTGTTTTATTTTGTATACATATATTTTTTGTGTAAATATATCATGTGCACGACTAGCTAATTAGATGGTTGTACAATATATTGTTAAAGCAGTGCCTAATAGTACTCAGTTTTTTCATTTTCATCTAAAACAAAAGCTTGCCTCAACCTTAATTTAAAGGCAAAATAAAGGCAATACAGTACATTAGGCCTTATGCAGTATTTTATAAATGTAAATATACAGATTGGCAACCTACAAAAGGCAGAGACAAAGTACAGGTAAGCTGTGGTCATGACTTTATGAAAACGTTCTTCAAGTCTATCCTAGGATAAAAGTGTTTACTAGATCACAGTTTGTCTTGTAAATTGTTAAAACATTTTTTGTTACATTTTCCTCAAATGTTTATTACAAGTCTCATTTTTCTACCTTAAGTTACTTTTAGAAAGTATTTCAGCCAACAAGCCAGGGTGACTGACCCGGCATGCAAAAGGATGCAGAACGTAAAATGTAAGGGCTAGATAGTTTTGTAGTTTAATAATGTGGAAGATGTGAATGGATGTAATAAGGTGATATTTGTTCTTTTGCTGCTTTTTATACTCTTATTTTAGTGTTTTTTTTATTTTTCTTAGTATAATCTTTTGTTATATACTGTTATATACTTCTTTAAGACAAATATTCATATTCGTCCATTTACTTCACTAAGGAATGTTGATCATTCATCAGCTCAAACAGTACAAAATGCTGTCACTTTTGTCTATAGTCCACTGTACCTGTGACTGGATTTTGCATAAAAAGCAAGATCTACACATCATCAACGCAGTTTTTCAAAAATTTCATTTACATCATAAGAGAAACTGAAGCCAATCGATAATGATGTCACAATGACCATGATTAAGTAGTACTTATTAATAAGAGAACCTTTGAGCCAAGCCAGTCTCAAAATTCTTATGGTATTCAATTCCCTTTTCTACTCAGTTTACATAGATTATCCACGATTTTATTTTAAAACTCTTCCAAAGGCCAAAAAAGGCCATCATTGATAAAAAAAAAAATATTTATTTATGTATGGAAAAACAAATATGCTTTGATTTTCATGTTGTTGAAATGCAAATAGAAGGAGTAAAAGGAACAAAATAATATTTTGTATTCATATTTTTTCAGATGTTTAATCTTTTATTTTTCCAGTGAGTTTAGCTTTATTAGTATACTAACATTAACCTATTAACACTTGGAAGTTGTGGTACAGTGGTGAAGGGACTGTGTATACAGATTTCCATATTAATGTGAAACTCGTGTGTGTGTATATATATATATATATATATAAGTGCTTATTTAACTAATTTAATAACCTTCATTGCTTGTTCCAAATTATTTAATCATGGCAAGGAGATGCATTGAAGGAGACCAAGAGCTGTTGGTATGCAGGACAGTATCACTAAATGTAACTATCAGTGTCATTTTTCATTTATTATTCACTTAAAATATAAAAAGAATTTTCATCCTAGTAATTATGAAGGGCTACACATTAATTCATAAAATACATTGATGAATTGAATTCTTTGAATGTATTGAATAACAACATTTTCAAACCCACTTAATGCAATGTAATGCTGGAATATTGAAGTTATTGGGTGATAATAAAAAAGTAAACACAAATTAGGAACACCTGATTACAAAGGTCAAACGTGATAACCAGGTGGTTGTGCCTTCTGTTGTTGATGGTTTAAAGCAAACTGTTGGAATTGGCTTAAGAATCAATATTAGAACAAATAATGTTTGACTGTGTGGATAAACCGCAATCATTCTGTGATACCTGTACACAGCTTCTAGCATCCTAAAATTAATCTGATATGGGAGAAAACTGGAATACCCAGAGAGAAACCTACATTGACAGGGGAGATGGTGCAGACCCACACAGGCAACAACAAATAAAGTTTAAATGATTGAGTTACAAAAGTTGTATATCTGTGTGTGTGTATGTATATATATATATACATA
>JANRMT010062835.1:73556127-73591016 GCA_026402145.1 Polypterus bichir lapradei
ATATATATATGTGTATGTATAATATAAAAATACTGTACTGTATTTGTGTAGAAGTTATACCTTTTGGATAGCACGTTTAATACTTTAGTACTTCTCAGTTTGTAGTATTGTGATTGTTTTACTTTGAACTGTTTCACATTTATTACAGTTTCTTTGAAAAGATCAAATAAATGGTGAATACTGTGGGAGATAATGGAATAAGTACATAAATTACTTGACGCTTGTACATAAAGTATGTGAGTATAGTGAGGTCACCATATGTTTGCATTATCTTTTTTACACAGACTAGAAGATTTAAAGCTTCACACTGCAGCTTCTCAATATTGGCAGTGCTTGTGTACATAAGAAAAGCATAGACAGCAGTCCTAAGCTTTTGTTTTCGTTCTACTGCCTCTGGCTAAGCTGAAATGATTCCAGGTTATTTCTGCAAACAGCTTATGTTGAACCAGCAGTATTGATCTATATTTGTACTTAATGCAGTAGCTAACCTTGATGCTACTAAAACGTGCTAGGGCCTGAAAAATAATTGCAGCACAATCTTGTAAGCTTTTATCTATTCATGCAAGGAAATGCAGTTAAGAAATGGTTTAGACCATACTGCTTCAAAAAGGATGAGGAAAATTGGACGATAAATGACTATCAAAAGATATAAGTAGGGAACTCACAGCAGCCATGCATGAAGTGATTAATATAGCGTAGACAGAAAGGTGCACATACAAACTCTTTATTGAAATTATCCCCAAGCATTAAAGAACCCAGTGAGCAGAAGGAGTTGAAACTCTACACATATTAAATGTAATGTTTGTGTAGGTAACCCAAATCCCACACTCTTTCTTTCACAAATCTTTTTACATATTCAGATTTTTTCATGTAATGGAGCAAGACCTGCAACAACAATTCAGTAGCTTAAGTTAAAATATGCAGACTGAATTGTACCTTAAAATGATGGCAAATCAGTGTTGCGGAACAGTGAAAAGTATTGATATTGGCCTCCATAAACATTTTATCATTTGATGTCACATGGATCTGGGGGAAAAAGGTTAACTCTTTGAAATAGGCATTAATATTGCACTTTCTGTTGAAATAGTGTAGCACTTTGGTGGTGTGAGGTAGATGAGAGAAGCTCATGTTAACTTGTTTATTTTACTTATTCATTTATTTTTATGTATTGTTCAATGCCTTGATAAAGACTACTCAGGTATAATTAGAGTTTAATGAATTTGCTTATTGATGGTATCAGTGGAATACCCATGATGATGGAAGCTAATCGTTATCTGGGGCTGCTGGTTCTTTTCTGTATTTTTAGCTTTTGAGGGAACTTTTGCTATGGGAATAAACTGTACTGTACATTAGATATGCTGTAATTAAACCAGTTTTACTTGTAAAAATCCCCTTGTAGTTTTGAAAATGACTTTATTAAGATTTAATTCAGCATGTCCTTCAGGACCTCCCTAGTTAGTTTAGTGAGAGCACTTGCATGCTGAGTAAAAAGTATTGTGCTGCTTGCTTGCTTTTTTTGGAGCTCTTAATAAAATTGTATGTGTTTGTGCATGCATTATTTCCATCTAGGCACTAGGCAAAACACCTTGAATGTGCAAATGATAGTGATGAATTTGCTTTGTGGGGAATTCCTTTAATTTTCTATAATTTACATACTTTGTTTACTGTTAGTTGCAGCTAGGCTGACCAGTTTGTGTTTAAATGCAGCTAAAGGTGGTTTCTGAAGTGTTTTGGCTTTACCTCAGGCAAGCCTTGAGGAGCTTTATGATGTGCTTTGCACTTGCAACTGAGGAATATTTCTGAGAATCAGGAAAGTACTGTTAAAATGTTTATATGTGGACAGTTCTGAATTTGGGTGTGGATGAATGTAGGTGTTTGCATGAACGTGCTGTAGGGCAGACTGTTTAATTAATTTGTATCTTAATGTGTGATCTTAGATGAGAATGTCATTTTCACCTGTATGTTTTTGTTTTTTTTACATTTTTTTGACCAGGTGAAATTTTTTATAAAATTAGGCTATTTCGAGTTTCAGAGCACTTCAAGTAATGATAAAGGCACTATATAAATGTAAAGAATTATTATTATAAATTATTTAGCAAACATAACCACAAGGCATTTCACAAAGTAAAGCTTACAATGCAAACCAACCACAAGAATGCAGAACACTAACCATTTAATTATGATGTCCCATTAAATAGCAGCAACTGTTAATGTTAGCAGTACTTTCTCATAATGACAAAAAGAAGGTAATGATAAATGTGATACCTCTTTTGAGTTTTTTCATAGAGCTTTTTATAAAGATAAAGTACTGTACATTGCTTCCAGCATAAAAGAGATACAGTATCATGTTGTGTTTTTTAAAGTCTTCTCATGCTGGGACAATAGGAAATACAGTATACATGATTTTCTGAAAAAAAAAAAAATCTTAACTGTGCTACTGTACCAATAGCAAAAAAAATAATCTGCATTGTTATGTATGGTCTGTGAGTCTTCCTTAAAAATAGGAGAGCATGGTAACACAATGATATTTTGTACACGTTTACATAATTCTAATGAAAATAAAAATTTGAACTGACAGGTTGATGCACTTCAGTGTTGGCTTTGTGAATGAATATGTAACCTGTATCCTTTCCTAGACCATCTTAGTTTACATAATCCATAGCATCAGGTCTTTAGAGCAGCTTGAGGGACAAAACGAAAAGTAATAAACATTTAGTGGATTGCTACAGAGTTCCATTTCTCCATAGTGCAAATCTGACATATTGAGGAACCCATCTTCTGTCCACTGTATGTAGGCATTGCTATATCCTGAAGCACATGCCTTAATTGGCATTCTTAAGTGGCACAGCACAAGACAGTTATAAGACACCCACGATACACTGAACAACAAAGGCAATGTTTGTTGCTTGCAGTGTAGCACTGGTCAGTGTTAATCTTGTATAATACATATTTAATTAATTTAAAGGACATATTTAAAATACTTGCATCTAGTCATGGAATTAAAAGGAAAAAAATCACCACAAAATAGTTCACTTAAAAAAATCTAAAAAAAGGTAAGTACTGCATGCATGGCCACCATTCATACTTTCTTCATTTTTGAAGTTGGGCACTTAAATGCAAAAAGGAGAAATTTCGCACTATAACAGCAAAATGCCATAAACATATTTATTTAGTTTAGAACATTTTTATAGTTGGTGCCTATTTTAATATGAAATTGGCTGCTACACATTAAGATGTAAACTCTTGTTTCTTACTTCAGTATTGGAAGCTGATCCTATTCTGGGTTAGGTATGTAAAGCTGTATAAGTAATTAACATGTACACTTAAAGGACATTGTGATTATTGTTTTGTCTTTTTATTTTACCAATGTTGTCTTTCTTTTTGCTAGTTGTTATAATGCACATTATTTTGTGCATTTTATTTCATTTTGCGTATTATGTATACACCTTGAGTGATGGGTCACGTGACACGTGACGTGATGCTCCAGTATAAATAGAACTTTATTAGACAAAACTTTATTTGTCCTCTGGGGAGGAAATGTAAATCTGCAGCACAAATAGAAAGTATCCTTCAATTGTATAAATCTTAAATCTTTAGCAATAGTTAGTTTTCCTTTCCAAGTTAACCTGGTGCTATATCCATTTTGATTTTGTCTTAAGTCTTTGGTTAGTCCCAGGGTTTTGTTTGCTCAATATACATTGTGAAGTAATCCAGACATTGAGAATAGGCTCCACTCTGTACCTGTTGACAGTAAGCTTTTGGACATCCGGACTTTAGAAATAAGGCTTTTGTTAGCCTTCTTGGTGATAGCTGGGATGTGTTGTACCCACTTCCGGTCATCAGTGATAGTACAGCTGCTGGCCCTTTACCCAACATTGTCTCTGGTGTATGGTATTCCTTCTGACCTGCTGCTGCGGTTTAATGATATTAAGGGAAAGTTTATTGTCTTAGCACCATTATGTCAGAAGGCAAATTGCTGATTAATTAGTTAGTTACCAAGCCGTTAATGGTGATTTAAAAATGGATTTGGCACTGTCTCTGGCCACACAGTCATAATCAAGAAAGTACTACATCTGTTTTGAGCATCCACATAGTGAAACTGATGCCACCAATCTGCACAAACTGGTGTCTGCAGTTTAGGAATTGGAAAATCCAGTTGCAGAGGGGTGCACATGGTCCCCAATCTGTGATATTGGTGATTAGCTTTCATGGTACAATTTTGTTATATCCTGACCTATATTTCATAAGCAATACTCTGGTATGGCAAGTTTTTATTACTCTTGTAATAACCAAGTATCAGGGATATGGCATCCTCTGTGGACAGATTGTAAGGTTATACAAACTGGAGGTGATCCATCGGGAATGTCACATTTAATATTGCTCCAGTATCAGTCTACACATTTCATTACAGTGGCAGCACACCCTACTCGTCTATAGTCATTGGGACAGTTGTCATTTGTTTTCTTTGGCAGTGGAAAGATTGTAATTATATTTTTGAAGCAGGCAAGCACCACACGTTCCCATAAACACCACCTAGTTGGTTTTTACAGATTTTAAAGTGTGTACTGAACTTCCATCTGGACTTTTGGAATTAAACTGGCAGTAAATTAATATTTACAATGATTTAATGTTACAACATTAAAAGATTTCTGTACAGGAAATAAAATGCTTTTTCCACCAACTGCAATTCTTCTTAATTTTTTTTTTCTGTATTGACCGATTTTGCTTCTGTCTCTTGTATTTTGTGTGTCACCTCTTTTCTGATACAAGCACTGATTTCCAAAGTAGCAGGAAAAAGCAAATGGAGTGGTCAGTGTTATAGCCTAAATTATAGACACATGAATCTGTTGTTTGGGGACTTCCATGTTAATTACAAAAGTATTGTGAGAAAAAATATTTAAATGTCATCTTTAAATAGGTATGTATCATGATGCAAGGCCTGTTTATTGTTACACCTCTATTTCAACAATGTCGCATGTGTGCTAGATTTATTGATGACACAAGATTGGCCAGCTGTAAGTGTGTAGGCATACTGTATATGTATCATTTATTGTGTCCTGCAGTGGGTTAGAGCCTTGTCCATGCTTGATTCCTGCCTTGTGCCAAATGCTGCCATAAGTTGTTTTCATATCTACTATAAAAAAATGAAATGTTTTTCGTTGCAGCTTTGACCTATCTGCCATCTATCTGCTGTGTCTATTGGTTCCATGTTCTTCCTTTATTTCATCTTTTGCATTTATTGAAAATGTGCAGGTTAGGTTTTGTGGTGACCCTGTGTCTGAGTGAAGCATGCATGTGGGTATGTGGTCTGACTTTCAGATTTTACTTGGTTAGGTATGGTAAACTTTATTATCTCAGAGGAAAAATTGTTTCCAAAAGGAAAGTACAAAACATAAGACGTTGCTACACAAATATAAAAAATAAGCTAAGAGACAACTTATGACAGCCATTGTTATAATCAGTACACACTTATAAGATTTCCACAAATAATAATTAACTCTTTTACCTCACAGCAAAAATTCAGAATTCAATAGGTTTTCTGTGACTTTTAGAATTCAGCATGCTATAACTCTGGGAATTAAAAAAAAAAAAAAAAAAAGTTCTTAAATATATTGAGCTTGACCCTTTGGGAACCTAAATCTGCAACTTGATGGCAAACAATTAAGCACAGAAAACATTGTGTGGCTTTTTTCTGACAAAATCGAGTTGACTTTCATTCTGACTTGTTTGTTATAGAGCACAATGAGAGAGGGCTGTTGTAAATCAACATTTTTATTACTAATATGACTGCTCTCCTAGAGTAGATCTGAACCAGCAGCTTTGATTTCTCAAATACATAATATACCTACAGGGTGGTCCAGATCTAATTATGCAGATCCAGTCTGGATGACTTTGATTTATGCAGGGACAAATCTTCATGTTGTCAATTCGTACACTTCCTGATGGTCCGGAATTTTTCGGGTGAATTTCTATGTAATAAACTTAAACGTAATGAAAATTGCATAATTAGATCTGGACCACCCTATACAATAAGGTGCAGTGTCTTTATATGGTCTGCAACAAGCCAGAACAGTCATTATGACTGAGATGTGTATCCCATGGGAGGAATCTGGTAAAGCAGGTATATGAAGGGAAAAGCTAGAAATACTCAGAGCTGGTGGCTGATTTCAGGAAGAATAGGAGGTATCCATCTAAGAGGCTGAAGTGCCCTGATGAAGCTTTATAGGAACATCTATCCAAAATCTATTGAGAGGTGTTGGAGTAACAGGAGCAAAGCTAAGGAATACATTGAAAGAGCTGGCAAAGGATTTAGAAAAGGTAAATTTCTGGTTGTGGCTAATAAGGAGTAATAAAAGCTGGGGAATATGTGGCTTGTAAAAACAGTGGTAGGATTTGATTACAGGACCCTTTGTGGTGAGCACAGAGTAGAAATATTATAAAGAAGAAATCAATCCCAAGGCCAGCAGCACCTGATGGCAGGGAGGTATCTATAACAATGCCCAAACCATTGCTCCACTAAGAGGTATTCCAGGATTAAATGGGCAACGCATCATTGAGAGGTGGCTCATTGTTGATGAATCTGCAGTGGGCAAACCTATCTGTATATCAAACTAATAGTGTTGTTTAGACAGTTTTTGTTCTTAATTCTAAGGTTTCCAAACCAATCTACAGTATACACATTAATTGTGACAATGTATTCAATTAGGGACTTTTTTTTGTCATTATAGTTTTTTCCTGCTTTAAAACAATTTAGCTTCCTTAGAAAAATTAGACATTTGTGTCTCATCTAGATTTGTTCTTTATTAAGATTAAGGGTAAGTCCATTATCAATGATTGCTCTTTAGTATTCTTAGTACTTCACTATTTTTTTAAAATTGAGATTAAGGGTCAGTCCATTATCCGTGATTGCTCTTTAGTACTCCTAGTGCTTCACAATATTTATAGTTTGCACTTTTATTATTGTTGATAGAGACAACAGAGCGGAATACCTAAAATCCTTGCTCTTTGAGATATTCAGCTTAAAAAAAGAACAATAACATCACTGAACAAACTAATCAACAAAGATCTGTGCTTGTCCTCCTTATCTTGTAATACATTTGCAATGGCAGAGCTTTCTGTTAATTTTAAGATTTACCTGTCCTTACATAAAGTCTTGCAATCATTTGTATACAAACTTATTAGAAGAAAACACAGACAGTAGCCTTGAGGGGATTCAGTGTGTGACGTAAGGTTGTCAAAGAAGCAGCCATCAACACTCGCTCTTTGTATTCCATTAGTTAAAAAGTGTAGAATCCATCTCATCAAGTTAAGGTCTAAACATAATTTATCAATCAGCTTCCCATCTAAAATGTGAAGTTGAATTGCATTAAAAATAGATGAGAAATCGATAAAAAGCAGCCTTCTTTGGGTGTTTGACGAAGTGCTCATATGGCAGATGCCAAAGTATAGCAGTGATGTCCTTCATTATCCTTTTTGCTCTGTATGCAAATTGGTAAGGGTCCAGATTGGCCTGAGTTTAGTATTTAGTATTTAGCAGCTCCCACTTAATCAACATCTCAAAGGACTTCATGACTTTAGAAGTTAAGGCAAAAAGTCTAAAGTCATTCGGGGCTTTTAAATGTATGGTTTTTGCTCATAGAATAACATTTGCCTGGTGCTCATTGGTTGTGCTTCAAGTTTCTACAACCCTGTGATGAATTGATCGAGTTCAGAAAGTGGATGGGTGGACGTTTTTGTTATACAGTTTAAGCCTAACAAAATGTAGTATTTTGTGTTATAGATTTGTAAACAAGGTATCTAATAATGTCATGAACCTATAAATCTAATCTTGGAAAAATTATTTAAGCTTAAAGTAGTATTTACTGATAAGTTGTATTTATAAAGGTGCCTTGTCTTACTGTGGAAATAAATAAGTATGGCACTGTTAGTCAAATTTATCCTCCCCCTGATCACTTGTGTTTATTGGACTTTGATTCTAGTTTCTGTCTTGCCACAACAGCGTTTGTCTTATTGCCACAGTGAGCAGTTAGCAATTCTACAACTGTATGTAGTGTGCATCTGAGACAAGGCACACACTCCTGTTGTGTATATAAACTATCCTTCCTTACATCCTTTCTTGCTGTGTCCTTTTTTAAAATTTTTTCATGTTGTAATTTGCTAAAGCTTTCATGTGATAATCTTTGGTGTGGACTGATTAAGATTTCCTATTGGTATAATATAAAGTCTGAATCTTTTGCAAACTGCTGTGGTGATGATACTTTCTAAAAATATGGTATTTTCTTTTTGAGATCTGTTTATTAAATATATAATATATACATCTATATATAAGATGAAGACAATGGTAGTTGTAGAAAGTGTTTTAATTTTTGTTTTTTTTTTTTACTGATATGGTATTGTCTGCTGGTTAACTTAATTTTGCAACAGTGTTTTTCATGTGATTTCAGAAGGTAATTCAGAAGTGTAATCTTCTTTTTTTTGTGTTTTTAAGATAGGGATTACCTTAATGCCCAGATATACAGATTTCTACTTTGTGTTTCATTATCTGCAAAAAGCATTGATTTGTGGAATGCTTTCTATAGGTGCATCTTTAAAAAAAAGTCAGGTTTATCTAAACTCCACTTGTGTCATTGTATTGATTTTTAAAGCTCTACATACTTCTGTGTTAAGCGACGTGTAAGTGAATAAGGGCAAAAAAGAAATGGCAAGGGGGCCACTTGAAAAGAAAATAAGATATTACAGATGCAGGCTTCAGGAAGAAAAGAGTACACTAACTGCTGTTTACTATTTTTTTAATAGAATTTCAAGTAATTAATCACTGTGTTGTCATATCCATTAGATAGGACTACTCTGAAATGTCAGGCTGCACTGTCTAGATATGTTGTAAATCTAAGGCAAAAAAAGATCAGCTTTTATGTTCTAAATCTAAAATTGATTTCTGGAATTAAAAGAAGCAGTCTGCCGGCAGTTGTTTCACAACAAATATGTTTGTTCAGTCTTTTCAATCACATTATTACCCTAAATCTAAGAACCATGTTGTCTGTCAAAACCTTCAACACCCTCAATTTTAAATAGGAATTAAGATGCCACAACAGTTTACAGACAAGAGCAGACCTTTCAGTTTTACTAAAGTGCACCAGTACAGTTTCCTGTCAACATGTCTTTTCAATCCAGAACATTGATGAAAGATCAGAATTGGGGAAGAAGCAGTTAAAGAACAAACATTATAAGTTAAACACCACCAAGCATCATTTCCTCTCCTGAAAGCTTTTCCCTCTGCTCTCAGAATAAATTAACTTTTCACTGTCCTGGCCTTTTGCTTAGAGTGGCAGTGTCCATGCTCCCACGGTACGATATTTAAAGAAAAGTATATAATGGGAATGCTATCCCATAGCAGCGCTCAATGAATACTAAAAAAATGCGATTGCTCTTCTCTGACCTGAGTCATGCTTGTGTACCTTCATTGAGTCCAACTTTTCCAAGATTAAGTACTGTTCCTATTAAGGCCTGCAACTTGTATATCTATCTGTTGGCTTTTGTTCTTCTTCTCCTTGGAGCTGGAGTTCCACTATTTGGTCTTCCCTTGATGGTCACTGGGCAGGTAATAATACTGAATCAGGTGTCCAGTTTTATCATCTGACTTTTTTTTTTAAAAGAAAAAAAGGTTGGTTTCAATAATGCTGCCTGAACAATATGTGTGTAGTAAATAGAAAACATCTCTCAGTATTCTGGATATCTTTTCACATATGGTCGAGAGGGCCTAATTTAGCTAGCAGAACTGCCTGTCCAGTTCACGTTTGACTTTGTTTTGCACAAAAACTAATATTGCACACACAACAAAACTAATACAAACATCTGAAGTGAGAGTTTAAAAGAAGCCCTCAGAACAACATTACTTCTGGTAGTTTTACCAGCTGCAGGACAACATATTAATGTCACCATTTCTTAATGACAGCATATCTATTGGCGTGGGTTTCACAATTGGAGCAGCAACTGGGTGAACCATGTTTCCTTGTGCTTATTGAAAATGTAAATTTTATTTAACCTGTACCACATGTTAAAAATGATACCAAGGGCAAATAATGTACCACTAGCATAACATTCGTAAAGCCACTTAATCCAAATCCAATTTCAATTCTATATTTTGTTTAAATCGGAGAAGTTTATTATTATATTTTTAATGGAAGTTAGAAATAAAAGTGAATATAATTTACATTTTATAAATTGCATTGTTTACTATGTTGTATACTTGCTAATGACTAATAAATTATATACTTAAATGGAATTTGTCAGAAAGGTAGATTCTTCTGTTTAAAAGGTTATTGGTTTGAATTTGCATGCTATATAAATTGTACAGTAGTTTACTCAAAATGATCAAAATTTCATTTTTTCCATGAGCATCATCATTACATTAGTACTTCATACTACAGTAAATTTTGTTAGACGTGCAAATTAAGCTCTTATTGTTTAAGACAATGATTTTTACCAGAAAAGATCGTTAGAATTCATTTTGCAGCAGAAGCATTATAATATTTTATACTGTATATTCTTACAACCTTTTACGCTTGAAGCACTGAATTGACGTCCCCTACCCCCTAACCCCCCTTACAATTTCTTTTTTTGTAGAGACATCAAAGCAAGCACTAGGGCCGTATCAAAGTCTTAACCCTTATACATTAGTAATGTGTAGTAAATAAATCAGTGCTTCAGGGCATCTGAAAGATTGGTTTTATTCTTTTGGGACAGTGAGCCCCAATCAGCAGGACTGGCTAGTCAATAATAAATTCCTCATGGACTGTCTGCAGGTTGTAAGCTTGATCGCATTTTTACCTTTTTTTTTTTTTTTTGAAATAACAGTTTATAACATGTTTGTGGAATATATGATCAACTACACACTTTTCTGTTTTATGTCTAGACAAATCATCTATTAACAGTTTATAATATAAAAACCCCATACAATGCTTACAGCAAATTAATAAATAAATTATTAGGAAAGCCTTTGTCACTTCTGCAATACAGTGAAAATAATTCCTACAATGTTATTTTTCTTCTCCAATCATTTTGTTTTTCATTTTATTTATTTTATAACCAAAAGTAACTAATTTCAGTACAACAATGTGCAGCTATGTGAAGTGTTATCTTAATTTTAATGTAAAAATAGTTTAAATCTTTAAATTCAAATAAAATTGTATTGTAAAAGATTATTTTGTTATGTATTTTTCCAGTTGGTGACAAATACATAATAAAATTAATCGATTTATTTAGGAGCTCATTTGTCTTTTTCTTAGACTATTATGATTCTGAATATGGTGCCAGCAAGTCAATGGGCACACACGCATACTTAGCTTACAGTAACAGGGTCAAGATCTATAACCAGGTTCCTAAAGCCATGGGGAGCAGCACTAACCCCTTCTTTCTTTGTAATTCTTATAGTACAACATTGCAAATGTGATTATTTTTTAATTCCTGAAATGTTCAGGAGATGCAAGTCAATGTTGTGGAGAAAATAAAAATTTTGAAAATTATTACAGCTTTACATTTTTATTATAAAAGTGCAGTCTTGAAAATATTATGAACTCTTTGATCCATTGTATGAGTACTTATGTTTTAGTGGTTAGTTGCTGAGATAGAAAATGTTACTTAATTAAGCTTTATGCTGTCTTAGCACAATTATCTGCTGATTATCAATTAAAAAATAGTCCTGGTCCCTGCCATTATATTCATGAACATTTGATTGAATGATTACTGTTCAGTTATATGTATTACCATATGCATGAGCCATCATTGTGAAGGATTTGACAGAATGGAGTTGCATTTAATATGCATTGCTTTCAGTTTCATCGGACAAAGTTTTTGCCAATAGATTAGCTGGAACAGGAAAAGACTATGTTTAAAATATGACAGTAATGGCACTTTTTATTTATTTTGTTTGCAATTTTGTACACAATTTTAGAAATGCAATACTGTTTTTGGGTAAAATGCTAGCAAAGGCACTGTTTGTATTTAGGAAAGATAACATACAGAGAGATAAATGCTTAATCTTAATGTTTATAAGGTTATTGTAAGTGGTTTATTGCTTTTATCTCTGCTAGGAAATCCAATATATCTGACACCTATGATTTAGGTGAAAAAAAAGCTCCTTAAAAGTATTTGCTTTGAATTAATTGTATTCCAGTAAAATTCTTTAGAAATAAAATGTAGCTTTTTTGCTGCTTTTATATTGAAGTATTTGTTCATCCCAAGGCTGCCAGCGTTCCAGTATTTTGAACCTATATCATGTGTTTGCATATTATAGTTTGGTGGTGTGTGTGTTGCAAATATTGTTATATATATTCTAATAAACTATTAAGATGCATGCGACAGGACAGAAAATTTTTAACATGCCTGCCCCAAAAAGTTAGAATATATTTTAACTCTAAATATTTATATGTGATTTGGTGCCTAGCTTGGTAAAATGTATCACAACTTTAGTGTATATACCTACAAAAAAACTTTTTTTATATATAACTTTAGTGAGTGAGATAATAATTTAGTCTGAAAATGTTTTGATACCATCCATCCATCCAAACCGCTATACCCTAACTACACGGGGGTCTGCTGGCGCCAATCCCAGCCAACACAGGGTGCAAGGCCGGAAACAAACCCCGGGCAGGGTGCCAGCCCACTGCAGGGCACATGCACATCCACACATCAAGCACCCACTAGGGACAATTTAGGATCGCCAAAGCACCTAACCTGCATGTCTTTGGACTGTGGGAGGAATCCGGAGCACCTGGAGGAAACCCACGCAGACACGGGGAGAACTTGCAAACTCCACACAGGGAGGACCCGGGAAGCAAACCTGGGTCTCCTAACTGAGAGGCATTAGTGCTACCACTACGCCACCATGCTGCCCGTTTTGATACCTTAACCCTTAATATCCAGGTTCACATCTACTTGTGCAGAACTACCACTGATATTGTATATGCTGTTGGTGTTAAGACAGTATAATAAAGTCCTCTTACCTGGTCTTTCCTTTAATTGCTTAAAGTTTGGACACTGCTTAATGCAAGCGACCATATTTTATATCATGACCTCCATTGTGTAATGGGTGTAGTTTTGCAAGGGGATCTCTTTTTCACTTTCCATTCTGTAACAACTAAAAACGTATCCTTTACAATGGTTATTACTTTTCAGTTATAGAGAAACAAATACCTTAATACATTAGCTGGCTTTATCCTAACTACAAATTTACCATTAATTTTTTTTTGTAATCAAAGTAGGTATACTTATGGTTTTGTTTCATTGTAGACAATGCCTTGTTCTTTACCTGGTCGGCTTTCTCCACCACAGGTACTTTTCTTTCTTTAGAACATTAGAACACTCTAGACGTGAACAGGCCATTCAGCCCAACAAAGCTCACCAGTCCTATCCACTTATTTCTTCCAAAAAAACATCAAGTCGAGTTTTGAAAGTCCCTAACGTCTTACTGTCTACCACACTACTTGGTAGCTTATTCCAAGTGTCTATCGTTCTTTGTGTAAAGAAAAACTTCCTAATGTTTGAGCGAAATTTACCCTTAACTAGTTTCTAACTGTGTCCCCGTGTTCTTGATGAACTCATTTTAAAATAACAGTCTCGATCCACTGTACTAATTCCCTTCATAATTTTAAACACATCAATCATGTCAACTCTTAATCTTCTTTTGCTTAAACTGTATAGGCTCAGCTCTTTTAATCTTTCTTTATAATTCATCCCTGTAGCCCCGGAATCAGCCTAGTCGCTCTTCTCTGGACCTTTTCTAGCGCTGCTATGTCCTTTTTGTAGCCTAGAAACCAAAACTGCACACAGTACTCCAGATGAGGCCTCGACAGTGCATTTTAAAGGTTGAGCAGAACCTCCTTGGACTTGTACTCCACACATCGTGCTATATAACCTAACATTCTGTTAGCCTTCTTAATGGCTTCTGAACACTGTCAGGAAGTCGATAGCTTAGAGTCCACTATAACTCCTAAATCCTTGTCATGAGGTGTACTCTCGATTTTCCATCCGCCCATTGTGTATTCAAACCTAACATTTTTACTTCCTGTGTGTAATACTTTATATTTACTGACATAAAATTTTTTTCTGCCATAAATCTACCCAAGCCTGTATGCTATCCAAGTCCTTCTGTAATTACATAACGGATTCCAAATTATCAGCTAATCCACCTATCTTGGTATCATCTGCAAACTTAACCAGCTTGTTACTTATATTCCTATTTAAATCATTTATATACAGTGGGATACAAAAGTTTGGCCAACCTTGTTAAAAGTCATTATTTTCCTGTATAAATCGTTGGTTGTTACAATAAAAAATGTCAGTTAAATCTATACTAATAAAAGGCAAAGCCCTCACTGACTGACTCACTCACTCACTGACTCACTCACTGACTCATCACTAATTCTCCAACTTCCCGTGTAGGTAGAAGGCTGAAATTTGGCAGGCTCATTCCTTACAGCTTCCTTACAAAAGTTGGGCAGGGTTCATTTCGAAATTCTACGCGTAATGGTCATAACTGGAAGGTATTTTTCTCCATTTACTGTAATGGAGTTGAGCTTGAAAGCTGTGGGGGCGGAGTTTCATGTGACATCATCATGCCGCCCACGTAATCACGTGAACTGACTGTCAACGCACTATGTAGAAAACCAGGAAGAGCTCCAAAATGCGCTGAAGAAAACATGCATTATATAATTGAGAAGGCAGCGAAACAGTAAGAAGCGAGCGAGTGACATATACTACCATATTCATCAGTGCAGCTACTTCGGAAACAAAGCAAGGTATAAACCTAAACTTTAAATTAAGTTAATAGACAGGCTGCCGCTGGCGTTTTTCATGCCCACGGGTAATGCGGGATACAAGTTTAATGAGAGGACGCAGGATATAAACGAGAGTTTTGATCACTTTGTAACTAAGTTAAAATTGCAGGTGAAGGGGTGTGCTTATGCAAATTCCGAGAGACTGTGTTTGTGGGGGATTGACAGTTAAGGCGGGTGGAGGAGTCACGTCATCATATCCCCTCCCATTTACCTCATTTCGCTCTGAGCTGAGCTCTGCGGCTAATGCCGTCTTCCGAAGCAACTTCGTCACACTGCCACCTAAAGTCAAAACTTAAATATATAAAGTCAGCGTCGGAATATATAAACTCAGCGCTGGAATATATAAAGTCAAATCTTGAATATATAAAGTCAGCGTCGGAATATATTGTCACGCTTGGGTCACAGATTTGCACAGAGACGCAGGAGGTCGTAGAAACAAGAAGGATTTTTATTCAAACACTGCAAACACATGAGCTTAAACGTGCTCCATGACAAGTCAGAGATGACAGTTCCGCTAGGAGCAGAGAGAGAGAGAGAGAGCGATAAAAGCAAGCAAGCAAGCAAACAAACAATCAATTTTCAACTGACAGGCGCTGCACAAGGCTTTTACGTTAGCGGAGTATCGCGCGAGGTTTGCATTACGCGTTATAGCGCAAGTGAGAAAGTAAGGAGCAATGTGAGGGTAGTCTGTGTTTCAGGGGTTGTGGTTTTCCCAGAGGCGTCTGTATCTTCTTGGGGTGCGATCAGCCCTCCAGCTCACACCCTCCCCCTCAGCTTTATTCACATTTCCGTGAATCAAGCGACTCTCTGTACCAGGTTCATTTAGTCTTGATAATACGTCTGCGTTGACGTGTTCAGAACCTGGTCGATGTTTTACTGTGAAACCGTAAAAGTTGTAAGCCCAGAAACCATCTCATGAGGCGAGAGTTTGTATCTTTCTGTCGGTATGACCATTGAAGTGGAGCATGATCAGTTACCAAAGTGAAGTTTCGTCCCCACACGTAATAGCGAAGCCCTCCAGCTCACAATATAAAGTAAGCGCTGGAATATATAAAGTCAAAACTTCAATATATAAAGTCATCGTCGGAATACACAAAGTCAGTGCTGCAATATCCATCCATTTCCCAACCCGTTGAATCCGACCACAGGGTCACGGGGGTCTGCTGGAGCCAATCCCAGCCAACACTGGGTGCAAGGCAGGAACCAATCCTGGCCAGGGCAAATGCATCATTTTCAAAACATTAACCGAACAGTGTTTTTTTAATTTATTTTTCTGAATATGTTTTTGTTAACTTACTTCAGTTCAGAGTCGTTTCAATCAATATATTTTGACTTTGAGTTTATATATTCAGGAATGAGTTTATATACTCCGATGTTGACTATATATAATCAGGAATGACTTTATAAATTCCGACGCTGACTTTATATATTCAGGTTTTCACTTTATATATTCCAGCGCTGACTTTATATATTCTGACGCTGACTTTATATATTCAAGTTTTGAATTTATATATTCCAGCGATGACTTTATATATTCAAGTTTTGACTTTATATATTCCAGCGGTGACTTTATTTATTCAAGTTTTGACTTTATATATTTAGAAAAAAGTTTTGACTTTATATATACCGACGCTGACTTTATGTATTCAAGTTTTGACTTTATATATTCCGACAGTGACTTTATATATTCGGGAATGACTTTATATATTCAAGTTTTGACTTTATATATTGTGACGCCGACTTTATATATTCAGAAAATCAATGTATTTGCCTGTTTCGCACCCCATAGTATATGTGTGTGTGTATATATGTACACGTGTATGTGTGTATATATATATATATATATATATATACAGTAATCCCTCGCTATATCGCGGTTCGACTTTCGCGGCTTCACTCTATCGCGGATTTTAAATGTAAGCATATCTAAATATATATCACGGATTTTTCGCTGGTTCGCGGCTTTCTGCGGACAATGGGTCTTTTAATTTATGGTACATGCTTCCTCAGTTTGTTTGCCCAGTTGATTTCATACAAGGGACGCTATTGGCAGATGGCTTAGAAGCTACCCAATCAGAGCATGTATTACATATTAAATAAAACTCCTCAGTGATATACGAAATGTTTGCCGTGCGGTGCTTGATTGTTTGCTTGTCTCTGCCTCTATCTCACCCTCTCTGACATTCTCTGCGCCTGACGGAGGGGTTGTGAGCAGAGGTGCTGTTTGGACAGAAGCTGTTTGCCTAGTGAATACGGAGGCACGTCTAAGAAATGCCGCTTTATCGCGGTGCTGCCAAAAGCACACTTATTGATTTTTTGATTGTTTGCTTTAATCTCGTGCGCTCTCTCTCTCTCTCTGACCTTCTCTGCGCTGAGCAGAGGGGCTGTTTGCACAGAAGCTGTTTACTAAGAAGATACTGACGCTCCTCTAAAAAATGCCTCGGCAAACTTAAAAGCACACGTATTGATTTTTTGATTGTTTGCTTTAATCTCTCTCTCTCTCTCTCTCTCTCTGACGTTCTCTGCGCTTGACGGAGGAGATTTTGAGCAGAGGGGCTGTTTGCACACAGGCTGTTTACTTAGAAGATACTGACGCTCCTCTAAAAAATGCCGGCAAACTTAAAAGCACACGTATTGATTTTTTGATTGTTTGCTTTTCTTTGCGAGCGCTCTCTCTCTCTCTCTGAAATTCTCTGCTCCTGAAGAGAAGAAGATATATTTGCATTCTTTTAATTGTGAGAAAGAATTGCCATCTCTGTCTTGTCATGGAGCACAGTTTAAACTTTTGACTAAAGGGTGTTATTTCATGTCTAGAGGGCTCTAATAATGTTAACAGTGTGGGAGAGTTTCTAAGGGCTTAAAATATATAAAAATAACCATACAAACATATGGTTTCTACTTCGCGGATTTTCACCTATCGCGGGGGGGTCTGGAACGCAACCCCCGCGATCGAGGAGGGATTACTGTATATATATATATATATATATATATATATGCCAGCAGCACTCATGACAATGACAAAAAAATTACGTTGTCAATCATGTTACATTATTATTAAAATGTTTCCTTTTCATAACTTCTTTTATACACTACTTCTCCGCTGTGAAGCGCGGGTATTCTGCTAGTATATCATATAGGAGACACACACAGTGATATTTGAGAAGTGAAATGAAGTTTATTGGATTTACAGAAAGTGTGCAATAATTGTTCAAACAAAATCAGGCAGGTGCATAAATTTGGGCACCACAAAAAAGAAATGAAATCAATATTTAGTAGATCCGCCTTTTGCAGAAATTACAGCCTCTAAACGCTTCCTGTAGGTTCCAATGAGAGTCTGTATTGTGGTTGAAGGTATTTTGGACCATTCCTCTTTACAAAACATCTCTAGTTCATTCAGGTTTGATGGCTTCCGAGCATGGACAGCTCTCTTTAACTCACACCACAGATTTTCAATTATATTCAGGTCTGGGGACTGAGATGGCCATTCCAGAACGTTGTACTTGTTCCTCTGCATGAATGCCTTAGTGGATTTTGAGCAGTGTTTCGGGTCGTTGTCTTGTTGAAAGATCCAGCCCCGGCGCAGCTTCAGCTTTGTCACTGATTCCTGGACATTGGTCTCCAGAATCTGCTGATACTGAGTGGAATCCATGCGTCTCTCAACTTTGACAAGATTTCCAGTCCCTGCACTGGCCACACAGCCCCACAGCATGATGGAACCACCACCATATTTTACTGTAGGTAGCAGGTGTTTTTCTTGGAATGCTGTGTTCTTTTTCCTCCATGCATAACGCCCCTTGTTATGCCCAAATAACTCAATTTTAGTTTCATCAGTCCACAGCACCTTATTCCAAAATGAAGCTGGCTTGTCCAAATGTGCTTGAGCATACCTCAAGCGGCTCTGTTTGTGCTGTGGGCGGAGAAAAGGCTTCCTCTGCATCACTCTTGCATACAGCATCTCAAGATGATGTTGTAGGTCTTTGGTGCTGGTCTGTGGGTTGACTCTGACTGTTCTCACCATTCGTCGCTTCTGTCTATCCGAAATCTTTCTTGGTCTGCCACTTCGAGCCTTAACTTGAACTGAGCCTGTGGTCTTCCATTTCCTCAATATGTTCCTAACTGTGGAAACAGACAGCTTAAATCTCTGGGACAGCTTTCTGTATCCTTCCCCTAAACCATGATGGTGAACAATCTTTGTCTTCAGGTCATTTGAGAGTTGTTTTGTGACCCCCATGTTGCTACTCTTCAGAGAAAATTAAAGGAGGAGGGAAACTTACAATTGACCCCCTTAAATACTCTTTCTCATTATAGGATTCACCTGTGTATGTAGGTCAGGGGTCACTGAGCTTACCAAGCCAATTTGAGTTCCAATAATTAGTTCTAAAAGTTTTGGAATCAATAAAATGACAACGGTGCCCAAATTTATGCACCTGCCTGATTTTGTTTGAACAATTATTGCACACTTTCTGTAAATCCAATAAACTTAATTTCACTTCTCAAATATCACTGTGTGTGTCTCCTATATGATATATTTAACTGACATTTTTTATCGTAACAACCAACGATTTATACAGGAAAATAATGACTATTAACAAGGTTGCCCAAACTTTTGCATCCCACTATATATTAAAAACAGAGGCGGCCCTAGCACTGACCCCTGTGGAACACCACTCGTAACGTCGGCCAGTTCTGATGAGGTTCCTCGCACCATCACTCTCTGCTTCCTGTGTCTGAGCCAATTCTGCACCCATCTAAAAACATCACCCTGAACTCCCACCTCTTTTAATTAACCTCTCATGTGACACCTTGTCAAATGCTTTCAGAAAGTGCAGATAAATAATATCATATGCTCCACTTTGATTGTATCCTTTTTTCCTCATAGAATTCCAGCATGTTAGTAAAACACAACTTCCCTCTTCTGAACCCATGCTGACTGTTCAGAATAACTCCTGTCCTTGCCATGTGTTGCTCAATCTTATCCTTAATAATTCCTTCCATTAATTTTCCTGTGATGCATATTAAGCTTACTGGCCTATAGTTGCTTGGATCTGCCCTGTCACCCTTTTTATATAATGGGACAATATTTGCCATTTTCCAGTCCTTCAGAATCTCTCCAGTGTGCAGTGACTTCATAAAAAGTTTATATATGTACTCACTAGCCTCCTTAAGAACACGAGGATGAATATTATCTGGTCCTGGTGATCTGGCACTTTGTTCAGGAGCTCTTCTCTCACTTTGCATTAGTTGCACTTCCTGGTTACAGGTGGTACAACAGTGTGTTCTGTTTGAGGATTTAAACACAGTGTGCCCTTCTGTTAGCAAAGTTTACATCTGCTGAGCAATTAGTGAACAGTCTACTCCCATCTTTAGCAAGATGAACTTGTGGCTTTTACTTATGGATTTTATTGATTACGCACTTGCTTTTCCTTAGCAAGGTTTATACTTATGGCACCCTTGTCTAACTGAAATACAGACAAATCTTCCACTCCTCCAGTCCAGTGCCAGGTTACCTTTTGGAGTAAAATGCATTGCACCAGCATTTTGTTATGGCCACAGAATAGGTAAAAGAGAGCAGTGAGTGTGTAGAAAGCATAGATCTGATATTTGCAATGGTTTTTAAAGGAAGGAGTAGATGTTTTGCCGTTGGTTTCCTTGGGTGCGCATGAGCCCAACCTTTTGTTTGAAAACTAGTGCAAAGTTTTGGCCATCGATGTTGCCCATCATGAGTTATGGCCCTTTGTTCCTGACCAAGTATTTAGATGGGGCATCAAGGAGATGCTGGGGGTCACTTTGTGTGTCAGATAAAGCATAGAGACTGTATTCCAAAGAGAACATGTGGAGAGCCAACTGACACTTGTGACGAAATTAAGAGTGTCTTTCAGCTGCTGTTTGTGCAAAAGTCTTGTGGTACCAAAGCATTGCATAATGGGTAATGCCAATCCATCTTACATGAGTCACATGGCACAGGCATCTTGTACCTCGCATGTATACTGCATCATAGTGAAAAAATGGAGATGCATATGAAATCTAAAATCAGAAAATGGTGGGGCCCATGTAGAGAAACTCACTGTTTAAAAGTTCATTCCCCTGTTGTTCATATGGGAACTTTCTGGAAGTGGTCTGTTTTATAGTTTAGCAAAAATACAAGTATACATACAAGTATTTGGGGTGTTGTGACATTAGTCACATAAGAATTATCTACGAATGACTTGTAAATTAGCGTTTTCATAGTATATGATATTAGTTTAACGTTGGTCCTTATTGAAGCCTATTGTGTTGGGAATTTTGCTCATAATAAAAACTAATTCAAATTTTTCTTGGCCATTACTATAAACAACATGGTATAAATAAAAAAAATCTGGGTTCAGTATTTTTAATGCCATTGTACATTGGAGTTAGTAAGTTTAAAAAAAAAAAGAATTAATAAATTACATTTAAAATGTCTGGATTTTAACAGAATTGAAGTGAAATTCATACATGGCTTCTTTTTATCATTCATTATATTTGTTATGTTGCTATAATGGAAATTTATTATTATAGAGCAGGAGTGATTCAGGATGTACAGTACTCTTCCATCATGAAATGTGATGTAGCTTTTAGAAGCTGACAGGCAGTTTACTGCTGGATTTGTGTTTGTTTCTTTCTGTGTAAGTTACCCTGTCTGTCTCAGTTTGCATTTTTGAAATGTTTTTCTATGTGATTCATTATGTTTTTTGACAATAATTCTTGAAACATCCTATGGACCTCATACTTAGATGCACATTTCAGTTTTTTGCCGATTATTTCTTTTCTTCCCTGTAGACAGCACATCCATAACATCTCAAATGTTTTAGTTAATAGAATGCATTCTGATTTCTAGTTAATAGTTAAACTAAAATATATCAGATTTTTTTTTACAGGTAGCTGTTCATGAGTTTATCTGGATAATCTCATATTTGTGTGGACTTGTAACACTGTTGAGTTGTCAGGTTATGTGTTTTGAAAAATGTCAATTATAATTGAACTTTATATTCATCATGGGAATATGCTTTGATGCTGTATTGAAAACAGAACAATTCAGTGCCAAGTGTTTTAGCAATCCTTGAAGTTCCAGAAAATTGTTGTGCTTATCAGCCAATTTTTTTTTAAATAATGTCCATCAGAATTGTAAACTTGGTATTGACAGTATTTCAGTCCCTTTATTCCTAATCTTCAAACCTGTAGAAAAGAACAGTTTAAAAAAAATTGAAACAGAATATTGGAAATCATTTGCCTGTATTTCAAAAAATTTAGAAATTAAAAAAATAAATGTAGTGATTTTTAATTGTTAATTAGAATAACATATAACTTTGTGCAGATGTTTTATAATAGTTGATTTGTGTTTTTACAGACCAGGCTTTGAAATAATAGTTTTTATAATTTGTGATCATTTGGCTTTAGTGATCAGTCATTTACTAAATCCATCCATCAGTCCATCTTTTCATTACCAATCCTGCTTAATGCAGTTCAAGATTGCAGTGCCAAAGTCTCCATAACAGCTGCAAAGCAGGAACTGACCTTCCACAGAGTGCCAGTCCATGCACATACAGTAGGGTCAGTTTAGAGGACCTAATCAACTTCACTTGTATTAATTTGGGATATGGGATAAAAAAACCTGCCACGCAAACACTATGGGAATTTGTGGGCTCCACACATAGTGAGCAGGCCTGAGTTTGAACTTTGTATTCTGAACCAATAAGAAAGCACTATTTAACTATAGGACAACAAATTTGATTTAACTTTTTAAATTGTTTGCAGCAAAATTGGGGTAGTCATTGTATGCTTTCTTCTGTCTTTCAGTATTTTAAAAATTGCACTGATTTCTTATTTGTAGCCATTGCTACTAGTGTGGGTTTCACCTCTCTGTGATCTGATGATGTTTTCAGAAATTTATGGACGTAATTCATATTATTTGTCAGTAAAATAATTAAGAACGGTAGCAATGGGCTCTATTCTGAAATATGGTTTTGCTAGTTGTAATTAGGTCTGTCACACTGTTTTTGACGATGTTTGCTCACTATATAGTGCTGGTAGCATTTTGCTTCCATTTTGAAGGAATCGAACATTAATAACAGTATTCATGTTTTTATGTTTGAATGCTGTTTAAGTAAGTGGATATTAATCAGTCAGTCATTCTTTATATTAATAGTGTTTCATTAGCAAACGTGTTGTCTCTTAAATAACATGCATAATCAAAAATAGCTTTACACAATAAAAAAATGCAAATGAAACATAGCAAGTTGGAAAAAATACAGAATTATTAGGATTTTGAATAACAAGAAGAAGCAGTTATACAAAATCAAAAACAGCTGCAGCATTTGACTAGAAAGAAATGTGTGCTTTTTATATATAATGTTTAAAGCTTGAATGTCAACTTAGGACACTGTGTTGTTCCAAGTACTGCCTGGGTGAATGCCTTGTGCTGCTGAAGATTTGTAAATTTAGAGGCAAAGAGAACCAGTCTGATTATGAATGCTAATGCAGATGGAAGCCT
The DNA here is from genome assembly GCA_026402145.1 of Polypterus bichir lapradei. NCBI lineage: Eukaryota > Metazoa > Chordata > Cladistia > Polypteriformes > Polypteridae > Polypterus > Polypterus bichir. The sequence continues at coordinate 73,579,471 of JANRMT010062835.1, forward strand.
CACACATAGACCTACTAGGAAGAGGTTACTAGAGCTTAGGAGTCGTAACTCTGAGTGTGGATTTGCCCAGAAATATGAAATAAGATTTTAGAATGGGAAAAGTCCAGTAGCAATACATCATGCTGGATTATCAAGTTTAATGTGGTATGATTGGAGTCATCTGAAGTGCCGACCAAACAGCTTTATAAGTCAGTAACAGAATTTATGAAGATGATTTCATTTAGTTTCATTTCATGCAGAAAGTCACTTCAGTTGTTAGTTACCTAGTCATTTTTTAGGTTGAAGACACTGCCATCAGTGTTCCAAATCTGTGATTCATTAAAAAGAGAACTGAATTTGACAGTTAAGCAAAGTAATGAAAAAATTGGAGATATGAATTAGCATTTAAAAATCACTTGTATTATTAATTAATTAAGCATTTATTAAGTAATTAAGTATTTATTAATTATCTATTGTAACTGATTAACTAAAAAGATAACTGAAGTGGTCCACTAAGCAAAGTACTGTAAAAATGGGTAATGTGAATTAGCATTTAAAAATCTCTTTGGTTATTAACTATAGCACTCCTTAAACCTGCTTGTTATTTATTATGTACACTTGCGTATATTTCCTTATGTAATGATGCAATAAAAGAAAGAAAATAGTTGATTTTACAGTTTGGCAAGTTAAACATTGATGGCTGCAGAAGTTCAGTCAGAGATTCTCAGTGGTTTAATGCACATTTACTCAAGTGGCCTAAAGGTGGTCCTTGAGCGTACCTACTGCATCTTTTCTGAAATGAGATTAATGATGTGTCTGAATGAACTTGTGGCTGTGTGCCTGGGCCGATTGTCATGAAAAATATTTCCTGTGAAATGCCTAAAAATGCCCTGAGTTGGCTGAACACTTGTCTTTTATTTACTTGTGTCTATGTATTAATTCCTCTTGTCTTCTTACCCATTTATGCCTAAGGAGTTTGTGCATGAAATTCACATATGTTGCGTAAAAAAATATAAGGAACAAGAATTTGAAGAGAAAAAAAAATTATTACATTCCATTGTTGAGTTATGTGGCGTTCCAGAATTGGAACACTAGGCAAATCCACTTCTTACATTATATATAGCGTATAAAATTACCTGACTGTCATTCCAATAATGGAATACCAGGCATAAATGGGTTAATATGTTTTTTATCTCAGTTTGTCATCATATGTTTTATATTTAGGTGGATTTGTATCCAAGTTAGTAAGGCAGTGTGAAATTCTGCTTTTATGCTTTGCGATTAACAATTTGTCATTTTATGTATCCATCCATCACATCATACTGTATATCCATTTTCAAATCAACTTAATCCACTGCATTAACATACTAGCATGTTGTAGGCAGAGATATGTAAATATAATTTAAAAAGGCTCAGTTGATGGTGGGGGGGATAAAATAGTTTGTTCTATTTACGCAAAATATGAAATACAGACACCAAAGCACCCTTGTAAAAAAACAAAAAAAAAATGTGCTCAGACACAGTATATCCTCTTGATACTCTTCTTCTTTCAAAAGATGTAATCTGGAAGGAATATTGATAATTATCATGTGAAAGTGCTTTTCAAGCATAACAGTAATTATGTATTATTTTACATGAAATAACACATCTTATTCTGGGTGTCTGGTATTACTCACTGTTAACAATCTTGGTTAGCTGGTCTACCTGGCAAGGTTTTTGTAAGTATATAGATAGCATTAATGTTTACACCAGCAACCTTTTCCTCAGTGTGATCCTGTCACTGTCTGTGTAGAGTCTGCATATTTGCCACCACGTGGGTTTTTCTTTGTGGCTTTTGCGGCTTTCTTCTTACATCCCAGAGTATTAGATTACTTCACAACTCTTAGTTCATTTTGTGTGGCTGAGAGAGTGTGCCCTGTGATGGATTGTGATTCAGGGTTAGAGCATGCCTTGCCAATGATTTTGCGGGTATGGACTTTGGCCAACATGACCCCAAGGTGGATCGGTTCAGTAGTGGATGAGTGCACCCGCAGACTTTTGCAGAATGTACATTAAGTTATTAATTAATTCTTTTTGGTTGTGCTTTCAATTCCATTACAAGACTGTGTAAAAACGGATTGAAGCCAACCCTAAATAGAATATCAGTTCATTGAAGGTCACTCTTGCATAGTAACGCTGTAACCAATGAAAAATAGCTATTTCATAATTATGACTGTGAGCTAATTTCGGGACAGTTCTTTCAGGCAGGGATTTTGGTTAATTAATGCAGACCTGACCCATCACTTTCAGGCAGTGGTCATGGGCAATTAGAGCAGGTGCACTGTGCACAGATATGGAAAAAGGTGCTGTTTGGGTCGTAGAAGAGCACAGTCCATTAATAACATGGTTCAGATAGTAGGTATCTATACCTGGCAAGTTTTATAAAAAGCTCAATGAAGATGCAAAAAATGTATGTATTTATAATGTTGAGGGAGCATCTAGAAGCCAGAAAGCTGTCTGCAAGAGGAGTGCCAGCCGCACTCTGCCCAACTGGGTATGCATTCATCAGCATTCCCCACTGAAGAACTGGAAGATGATTGTACTGCTCCAATGGCTTCTCTTCAGTCTGGATTTGTATGTTTAAATGATTATAGTATAATATATATCAGGAGTGAAAGCTGCATTTTAAAGCAAGTTAAATATATTTGTCTCTCTTTGTACTGTCATATTTCTCTCGTCTGATTATTTCCGCCATGGTTTCTGTAGGGGTGTGTATCTAAGTATGTTCTGCATTTCAATAAAGAACACTATCCCAGGGAGTAAGCTTCCCCTGCTGGAGACACATCCTCAGTTCTTCATGCATTAAAAGTCATTCTGATATATCCAATTTATGCAACATGCACTTTCAAATGTAAGAATAAACTGAAGAACTCAGAGAAAACACATGTAAACATGCCACCTCACATTTTATAATATGATTAATGCATGATTTGTTTGTTTTGAAGGGTATGGTAGTATAATGATACACAGTGGTACCTTATGGATTCAGCATCCTAGATTTGAATCCTTTGTCTGGACATTGTCAGTATGAACTTTTCGTGTTCTCTCCATGTCTGTATGTGTTTTCCTCTTACTTTCCCATAGAGGTGCAAGTTAAGTTTATTGGCAATTGTAAATTAACCCAGTGTGACAGTGTATGTGTGAGTGGACCCTGCAGTGGACTAGCGCCATATTCAGGGCTAGTTTACTGCTATGGCATGACATATCTAGGATTATGAGTTTGAGAATGTTTTGTTTCGTTGTGTTTTGTTTCAGTGTTGCCTTTCTTATAATCCTACTTTATCTAAGACATTCATTTATTTTTGACTTATGATTTTTAAATTAGATCGATACGTTATTAATCCCAAGGGGAAATTCACATACTCCAGCAGCAGCATACTAATAAAAAACAATATTAAATTAAAGAGTGATAAAAATGCAGGTAAAACAGACAATAACTTTGTATAATGTTAACGTTTAATGTTTACCCCCCCAGGGTGGAATTGAAGAGTTGCATAGTGTGGGGGAGAAACGATCTCCTTAGTCTGTCAGTTGAGCAGGACAGTGACAGCAGTCTGTTGCTGAAGCTGCTCCTCTGTCTGGAGATGATACTGTTTAGTGGTTGCAGTGGATTCTCCATGACTGACAGGAGCCTGATTAGCACCCGTGCTCTGCCACAGATGTCAAACTGTCCAGCTCCATGCCTACAATAGAGCCTGCCTTCCTCACCAGGTTGTCCAGGCGTGAGGCATCCCTCTTCTTTATGCTGCCTCCCCAGCACACCACCGAGTAGAAGAGGGTGCTCGCCACAACCGTCTGATAGAACATCTACAGCATCTTATTGCAGATGTTGAAGGACGCCAGTCTTCTAAGGAAGTATAGTCGGCTCTGTCCTCTCTTGCACAGAGCATCAGTATTGGCAGTCCAGTCCAATTTATCATCCAGTTGCACTCCCAGGTATTTATACGAGTATGTCTTCACACAGTCACCTCTGATAATCACGGGGTATAAAGTTATAGTTATGTGGTTAATATACAGAAAAGAAGAACAAAATGGAAACTTAAAATGAAGAATGTGCAGAAGTTATATTAATTCAGTTGGCTTCTGTTAAACATATTTGTTTTATTTGTCTTATCACCCCTTGTATCATTGTGAATGGGCAAACTTAAGCACGTCTTTCAGCTTTGTCATATTCTGTAGTTTGTATCAGTGTGCCTAGGTCTGCAGTAGCTCTCTAGTTAAACCCAATGAAACCACCGGGTACACAGTACGTACTATATAAGGTCTTCAGGGTAACAGCCAATCCCCTGATGGCTTTTCTCAGTTCTGTTCATTTCAGTTTATTCTAATTGGAGAGGAACATTCTTTTCTAATGACATTCACTTAGCACTCATTTAGACTTGTAGATACTGTCAACATTTTACATATTTTACATGTGACTCAAAAGACTTGGTTGGCTTTATTATTAAGTGAATCAGTCCTCTTAATATGACCAGAAGTTTCCCCTTTTACCACTAGTCTTGCAGCCCTGGTGCCACCACATTTGCTTCTTGGTCCCCTTTTGACTCCTGTAGATTGCGTTAGAGTCAGGTTTCCATGGGAACAGACGTACACACTACTGTAAGCCTCTCTGGCTTTGAACAATTCGAATTCAAAATTTTGCCATTTGTGCTGATTTCAAGTTAAAAAAAGAAACATTTTTAAAAAATGAAGGTTTGATGAGATTCCTTCTTTGTTCTGTTGGCTGAACAGACTGTGAAGAATTAATTTTAAGGGTCTGTGAGCAGGACTGCCCTATTACAACAAATAATTGTGGCAGAATCTGATCCAATCTAATAAAAAAATCACAATTTGCATCTTCATTCATGAAAGAATTTATATCATTCTTGTTTTTTTATCCAACATGTTTTCCAGATATGTTTTTAGGTGTTCAACTTTCTTTGTAGCAGTTGCAAATTATGACAGCTCATACACAAAACTTGTTCATCCACCCTTAACCACAGGACAAGTTTATGTGGCATTTAACCATAGCTATGTTGACATTTTGTCTTCCACATGTTGTATTGTTACTTCTACATACAAGATGAAGAGGGAAACAACACTGGGAGAGTGTGGACAATGTTCTTTTGTTAAAGTTTTTTTTTTTTTTACATAAAATTAAAAACAGAGCAACAATGAAGGACCGCAGCACACATTATTTCTTTTTGAGATCTGTGTAAAGAAAGAGGCTTACAGTATAGTGCTTCAGAGACTTGCTAATGTCAGCAGTCTGTATCGATCCTCTGCAGACACCTTGGCTTGACTCCCTTGGTACCCGTGGTGTTAAGGAACACTTAATATTAATGGTACTGGCATAGGCACAGATGGCTAATACTGCTGTGAAAGAAAACTGCGGCACCCAAATCTAATTTTGATAAAATCTTTCCTTACCTGTAGACTTAACATTTATATCTAATGGAGAACTGAAATACATTGTTATTTTTGTCTGAGGTTTATGAAAAGCCAATGATAAACAAAAGGTAACTGGCCTGCAGAGAGAATCCCTGCAGCTGGGATCAAGCCATAAGTGGCACTTTACTAAAGTCCTGGTCCCCAGAATGCCCATGGAACAACAAATGGGTGTTTCACGTGGTATGGTTGAGGAGAGTGACACAGGGAATATGTTTTGTATAAAAAATGTTCTACAAGACAAGTTTCCATATTTGTCTCAACTGTGAAGAAATTACTGTGCAGATCCTAAAAGGCTTTTGTATTCAATCACGGTTAATTAATAAGCTGTATAAAATGATTTATTTGGCACAAGAATTATTTGCATGAATTCATTTTCGCCTTGGCGGCCACATTTCGGAAATAAGCAGCTGATTCCATTTGGATATTCATTATTCATTTAAATGCATATATTATTCAGCCAAAACTGAACTGTGTGCATGAATTAATTAACTAGCATGTCGTATAAATACTCACTTTCAACGTGGCCGTACTCGATTTAGAGCACACTTTTCAAAGGGTTAAGGAGAGAAGAGAATGCAAGCTCACAACATTAGATGGAGGTTTAAAATTTTTATTTTGCTTTAATAGATTCAATGAGGCAACTCTTAATCACTTCACACACTGAGGAAATGAAAGACTCGGCAGAGTTCTTTGTGAAAAACATCTGAGAATCCAAGTCTCACAGTTCATCCTAACCCTCCGGGCTATCTTCAAGAAAGAGTGGCATTTCATTACTGATTCTCAACACATTGGCCATACTTGTTTGTCCATTCTGCTATCTAATGACCCTCGGTCCTGAACTGGTCCCATCTTAGATTTAATCAGGTTTTTCTGGGGCAACAGTTTTTTTTTTTTCCTTTTACATTTTCTTATTCTTGGCCTTGCGGATGCACTCTCTCCTTTTTTTTTTGTTTGGGTTATCTATTCCAAGCTTTTTTCCCTATAAGGTGTGTGAGATTGCTTTCTTTTCTTTTCAATTCCCTGCTGATTCCATACTAAACTTCTTCACAGTCAAGGTTTAGATTTTATCTTCAAAAACAAATTGCCTGAAATGTACAGTTTTTTGTTTTCTTGCAGCTTCAAAATTACATATTGTTAACGTAGGCAGATCTCTTCCTGTTGTAAACTGAAACAAGTATATTCTTCTATTGTGTCCATATTGGTTTTAAAGCTGCTCAGATATTCAAGATACAATCTTAACAGCTCTACAAAGAACTCCAAGACTTTAGGAGAGTTCACACTATATAAAGTCCAGTTGTATACTTGGAGGATGTGCGGATGGTTTAGACCATTCACATTTATGGTATGAAAGTACATTGGAATTGGTGGTGTTCTGGTGACTTCATTGGAATTTGTTCATTTGCTCATGTTTTAATAATAGTGCTGCTGCCAAAAAATTGTCATTCCTCATCCAGTGTAGGAAAGCTTCTCTAAGCGTACTGGAACTCAGACTTTACCCTTATTCTGGAGCCTGCTATCTGGAAGGAAAAATATGGATTCTGTCTTGGCCATTCATCACTGGATCAACTGTTTGTCTTTCCATAGATATCTGAGGAGTAATGAAAGATTATCAGTCTTGTCTACATGCACCGTGTACTGAAGACCTAAAGTAGGCCAAGTGATATCTTGTGGCTGCTGCTGCAAGAGTGTGGTGTTTAGAGTTAACTGTTGCTTGTTATTTAGGCTCAGTATTTGCAGACTGGGAATTGTGCATATATAATACTTAGTGTTGAGACAAGTCTCTTTAATGTGGGGGCTGAGTTTAACTCAGAGCGTGTCTTTTCGGTTTTCCATGTTCATGCTTTTTCATATCAAGGTGCAGCTAAAGCTTCGAAGAATGAAGTATAAAGATGTTAAAAATGAATCTCAGGTGATTATGGATGATGTCCTTTTGAGTTCATGAGACTGTGCAGGTACTAGATTGTCTCGAAGTTAAGTCTGATGTTTAAGGTATGAGAAATCTCCTTTGCCTGGCTATAATCCACTTTCTAGCACTCAGCTAGTTAGATGGGAGCAGTGGAGGAATTCGAGCACCACAAGGTATTGTTCAAAAGTGAGAACACAGGTGACTGTGAGATTGGCCAATAAAATGTCAGCAGATACAATTTTGAACCATTGTATCAAACTGTGGTAGTAAGAGCAGGTGTTGAGTCTTCAAACAAAGTTTTCCACTAACCAGTTGGTCTACTTCTTGTTTATTATATATGGTCATGAATTCTGTTTAGTACCTAAAGCAACATAATGTACATTTATATTGAAATGAGATTTCTATGCAGGAATGCTGGGCTTTCTTCTATGATTGACTATGAAGTTCAACAAATATGGGAGGAACTCAGTGTAGAACCTTTTCATCCCCAGCTTGAAAGAAGCCAGTTAAAGAGGTCTGGGTGTATATGAAAGGTGTCTCCTGATGCTTCCCTTTGAAGATGTTAGGGGAATGGCCTACTAGCATAAAACCAGACCCAGTAAAATATGAAGGGATAATACCTTTGGATTGACCTGGGAATGTATATAAATTCCAAAGAAGTATCAGGAGATTTTAGGTGACAGGGACGGTTGGTCTCTGCAGATTGCTGTGTGCCATGGAACCCTTCAAAGTGGATGGAAAGTCAAGTAATTATGCTGAGGTAGGTTCTGCATTAGTATAAGCACAAGACAAATAGATGAATGGCTGGATAGTAAATAACCACAAAAATAAGTTAAACTCTTTACAATCTCTTAATTACAAACCCTCATTTGTCATATCACATAATTAAATAACTTGACTTTTTGTTGAAGTATAATATTTCATAGTGTGAAAGTTTTCTTTGGACCATATAAGCTGAAGATGAGTCAGCATATCTGTGCCTGAGCTCTCAGGATCTTTTTTAAATTTTTTTTTTAATTATGCTGGATGATGCTTTCAATTAGTGTTGCATTGCCACAGGCTGGGCATTTACCATAAGCATATGTGAAGCGTTTGGATTTTTATCAATTCATGCTTCAAAGGCCCCTGTCCTCAGTGATGAGATAAGCAATTGCCCTCCACATCTCTTACTAATCATATCTTGCTGCCGGCAGAAGTTGGCCTGTGGCGCAGCCCAAGGCTATTTCACCCTGACCTGTCTAAGAATTAAAGGAAACAAGAATATAGAGCTGAAACTTGCAGCAACTGTAAGAAAGCATATAAATTAAAGAAGCTGAGCCCAAGTACAAATAAATCATTGATCTGAATAAAAGTTCTTACTTTTTTATTGTGTTTTGTGAAAACTCTGGAAGCTGTTCCCTGTTCATGACAAGTTGTTACAGTGTTTGAGTACTGCACTGATCTAGCTCTTTCTGATTACAGGAGAGCTCTACTTCCTTAATCTTCTTGAATGTAATGACTTGCCCAGCATTTGCTGTGAAAGAAATATAGTGTGCCTGTTTTACTTAACTGTGGACTGAATCTGTACAGACTTGGTTGGATATGTGGGTCCTAGCTTTAATGCACATGCTTTATGATGTTTGTGTGGTTCATTTCAATAAGTTGCATATGATAATAATTGTATCAAATTGCTTTTGAATTTCCAGGACTAAGGCTAATTAATTCCCAATGAAAGGAACCAGATATTCAGTATCTTGTAATTATAAACATGAAGCGTAGGATTTTTGTAGGTTTAATATGAATTGCATTTCTTTGCTGAAATTAAGCTTCACTTCAGAATGCTGCACTCAATGTGGCATAAGGGAAAGCCATTAATGTTTGTATATATTGAATTAATTTTTTTTAACCTGTTGTTGATATTATTTTACTATTGTTAACAAGTAAGAATTTTGTTGTATTTGAACATAAAGTAGCATATGCAATTCTTTATAAGCCAATTCCACTGTATCATATCATAGTATCATAGTATTTCTTTCTTGAATAATACAAATACTCATTGAAAATATTTTGCTATTTAATTTACATAACTGCTACACTTCTACTTTATTAAATATGGTTAGATAGTCAATATTGTCGGCTTTAATTTGGAGGTTAGAAACAATCAGTCATCAGTAAGTTGGTCAGTTACTGAAAGTTTTTTCTTTTTTTTTTTTTGGAATATCTGGTTGTATATGGATCCTTGGATGTCTAAAAATGCTAGTATGTGTTCTGCATTTACTTTTGTATTGTAAGCATTTATTTATTGTTAAGCCTTAAATAAGTTTTCAAAGGTATCATGCTATAACAGACACAGAGTAGTTGATGGTTCATAATGATGGTGAAGGTGGAGAAATGCAATTTGTTTCATAGATATTAATACTAGACTGTTCTTTTACATTAATGTTTATACATCTTTCAGAAGCATCTAGTGCATTATCATGCCTATAATACCTTTTTTTTTTTAGTTTAGCCCCATACTGAAAAAATATAAATTTGATATAATAGAAGCTTGGTTCTTATTTGATTATTTTGACCCTCAAAAACCCATTTATTAAACTTGGAAAAAGCCTCAGTGATATACCATGTAGCATATATTGCAGCTTTGTCTGTGTCAGCTTTAAAAGAGATATAGTGTCATAAAAATTAAATCGGGTTTTTGAGGCTATTTTTGTCAATTTGAAAGCTTGTGATTCATGGGGCTTAGCACTCCATCCAAAATTTGTTATAGATCTACTTCTGAATGTGCTGCAATGACTTCATGATCTGCATACTTTGGGATATTTGCCTTGTGCTTTAAATCAATTCAGATTGAGTAAAAGTCTGCTGCCATTTCTGTAAAGGATTTGTACTGCTTGTGCCAAGCCTGTGAAACAAAGTGTGTTTGCCATGAAGACAGCAAATTGAGCTGGTTGACATTATATATGGTTTTTTAAACAAAGTTACTTCAATGAAGGGGACTACCTGAAACCTAGAGCTTTTAACTCGAGACAGTAGGGGCACAATATAGGATCGGCACCCTGTCCAGAGTTAGTTCCTGCTTTATGTTTTCTGCTACCTTGTTGCTGTCCAAGCCCTAGTGACCTTGATTTAGATTAACCAGGTCCCAAAATAAATGTGTGGTAAAAATTCATTTTTGAATTTTCGTACCAGATGTTTTGGTGATTCACTGAGTTTAAGATTTAGTCAATTCAACAAGTTAAATGTGATGTGATTAACACTTCTTCTTATATTTCTTCTATAGTTCTTATGGTGTAAATATCAAGTCACTTGTATCTATGGGTATGTGAAAGGCATATTGTGGTTTTAGAAATGTATTCTTTGGTAAAAGTATCATCACATTAGCTACTGTTTTGCCGGCTGTGGATATATAGGGAATTGCTCTGAAATTCCCGCTGTCTGATCTTTCTTACTCTTGAAATATCTGTACAGATTGCCTTGGTGCTCCAAATCCTTAGAAGCAATTGGTCTATGCAGTGCTGTGAAATTGCCCTGATTTTCTGTTTTGGCTTGATATTTATCCTGTCTTAGTTCAGTTCAGCTAATGTCTATATAGTGCTCTTCGCTGAGTACAGACTCGGACTGTTATAAAGAGATTGCAGCCGAAATGCAAATTTTATAAAATACAAAAAAATACCACTACAGATGCAGTAAAACAAAACAATTTTAATCCAATTAATATAAATGGTTTCTAACAGTATATGCATTGTACATTAATGATATTGTTGAAATGTGGCTAGTTGACAAAAGCGGAAAGAAAAAAAAATAAAACCTACACTCAGCAGTTTCATTAGAGAAAATAAACCTCTGGAGAGCCCATGGTCAGTTGTAATGCAAAGCAACTTATGAATATGATAAATCTGGATTGATACAGTAGGTCTGTCAGCAGAGGAGTTTCATTTAAGTACATCTTGGAAATGTTCTCACCAATTAGAAGTGAATGAAAAGGTGTTAGGTCACAGTAGATCTTTTCTTAACATGTATTGTTCTGTTAAATAAGACTTGTGGACCGAGTCAGAAAGATGATGGTGATTGAGAGAATTTCCATCTTGCACTATTAATTCCTTTTTCTCTTTGCTTTTAACCTTCCTCAGATATAGAGTAAGCCTTTCTTTTAGTCTTGAAATAGATATCCCTCTGCCAGGAACAAAAGTTTTTTTTTTTTTTTTTTTTTTTT
>JANRMT010062835.1:73606016-73618867 GCA_026402145.1 Polypterus bichir lapradei
CTGGGCATTCTACCTAACATAAATGAAACAGTCCTCTTTGGATTTAGGGTTCTCACGGAAAGGCTTGATGATGATGGTCACGTAGAATTCTGCCTTTTAGTCCATCCATCATTGTTGGAGCATCATGAAGCTTTGAGTAGGTGGAGGTGGCGCAGGCCACCACCACAAAGAAACCGGAAAAAGAAACAGAAAAGAGAGTAGGGGTCAGTACGGATTTTAGAGCTACCCTGAATAGTTATTATGAGGAAATTGAACATACAGAGTATCAGGATTAAGTTCAATTAAGTTAAATTGAAGTTATAGAAAGGCCATGTTAAAGTAATATGTTTTCAGCAGTGTTTTAAAGTGCTCTACTGTATTAGCCTGGCGAATTCCTATTGGCAGGCTATTCCAGATTTTAGGTGCATAGCAGCAGAAGGCCGCCTCACCACTTCTTTTAAGTTTTGTTCTTGGAATTCTAAGGAGACACTCATTTGAGGATCTGAGGTTACGATTTGGAATATAAGGTGTCAGACACTCCGATATATAAGAAGGGGCGAAATTATTTAAGGCTTTATAAACCATAAGCAGAATTTTAAAGTCAATCCTGAATGACACAGGTAACCAGTGTAGTGACATCAGAACTGGAGAAATGTGTTCGGATTTTCTTTTCCTAGTTAGGATTCTAGCAGCTGCATTCTGCACTAGTTGCAAACGATTTATGTCTTTCTTGGGTAGTCCTGAGAGGAGTGCGTTACAGTAATCTAGTCGACTGAAAACAAATGCGTGAACTAATTTCTCAGTATCTTTCAGTGATATAAGAGGTCTAACTTTACTTATGTTTCTTAAGTGAAAAAATGCTGTCCTAGTGATCTGATTAATATGCGATTTAAAATTCAGATTACAGTCAACAATTACCCCTAAGCTTTTTACCTCCGTCTTGACTTTTAATCCTAATGTATCCAGTTTATTTCTAATAGCCTCATTGTATCCATTATTGCCAATCACTAAGATTTCAGTTTTCTCTTTATTTAACTTGAGAAAGTTACTATTCATCCATTCTGAGATACAAGTCAGACATTGTGTTAGTGAATCAATAGAATCGGGGTCATCAGGTGCTACTGATAAATACAGCTGTGTGTCATCAGCATAGCTGTGGTAGCTCACGTTGTGCCCTGAGATAATCTGACCTAACGGAAGCATGTAGATTGAGAATAACAGTGGACCCAGGATAGAGCCTTGTGGAACACCATATTGGATATCATGTGTCTTTGAGATTTGATTACCACAACTAACAAAAAATTTTCTCCCTGTCAGGTAGGATTCAAACCAATTTAAGACACTGCCAGAGAGGCCCACCCATTGACTAAGGCGATTTCTAAGAATATTATGATCAATAGTGTCAAATGCAGCACTCAGATCTAAGAGGATGAGAACAGATATATGGCCTCTGTCTGCGTTCACTCGCAAATCATTTACTACTTTAACGAGTGCAGTTTCTGTGCTGTGATTTATTCTAAAACCCGACTGAAATATATCAAGAATAGCATGTTTATTTAGGTGGTCATTTAACTGCATAATGACTGCTTTCTCCAGAACTTTGCTTAAGAAAGGCAGGTTAGAGATGGGTCTAAAATTTTCAAGAGCCGAGGGGTCAAGATTATGTTTCTTAAGAAGGGGTTTAACTACAGCAGTCTTAAGACAGTCTGGGAAGACCCCCGTATCTAATGACGAATTTACTATGTCCAGAACATTATCAATTAGCACGCCCGATACTTCTTTGAAAAGCCTTGTTGGTACTGGGTCAAGGACGCAGGTGGAGGATTTTAATTGAGATATTATTTTTTGTAAATCAGGTAAATCTATCCTAGTGAAAGAGTTTAATTTGTTTATAACAGAATGCTGGGGTTTAGGAGGATCCTTAGTGTTGGAGGGATATCCTATGTTATTTCTAATATCATTAATTTTTTGATTGAAAAATACAGCGATAGCCTCACAGGTTTTATTGGAAGTACTTAGGAGGCATTCCTTTGAGTTACCTGGGTTTAGTAGGTGATCAATTGTAGAGAATAAGACTCTGGGATTACTAGCATTGTCATTTATAATCTTGGAGAAATAACAGCGTCTCTCAAGACGGACAGTGTTATTGTATTCTGTTATTTTGACTTTTAATATTTCATAGTGGATAGTTAGTTTAGTCTTCCTCCATTTACGCTCAGCTCTGCGGCATGTTCTCTTTAAGTCCGACACTCTTTGGGTCTTCCATGGTATAACAATACTAGAGGATTTTTTCACTGTCTTTTCAGGTGCAACTATGTCAACAGCAGCTCTCACTTTAGTATTAAATCTTTCCACCTTACTATTTACATTATCCTCGCTATTATAGTTGGCACTATAAACGGACTGATTGCTTAGAATGTTTGTAAGTTTTAAAGCTGCTGCTGAGTCAAAGAAGCGTTTTTTAACAATATGCTTCTCATGAGTGTTTTTTATCATTATTTCTATATTAAAAAGTAGAAGAAAATGGTCCGATAGACCAATATCAATGATCTGCTTTACATCAACTTTCAGTCCTTTAGTAATCACTAAGTCTAACGCATGACCTTCTTTATGTGTAGGCTGATTTACAAGCTGCCTCAAATCAAAAGAATCCAGGAGGTTCATAAATTCTTTTACTTTTAGATCACACTGATTATCTATATGAAAATTAAAGTCGCCAACTATTAGGAGTGTGTCATAGTTAGTAATTAAAATAGACATTAAGTCAGAGAATTCCTCACAAAAAGACGCGTTGAATTTTGGAGGTCTATACACGGATAATACTAGAACTTGAGCATCTCCTTGGATAACAACGGCGAGATATTCAAAGGACTTGAACTTACCAAAACTGACATCTTTACATTTTAATCGGCTCGAGTAAATGTTAGCCAATCCGCCTCCCTTTTTCCCCTGGCGGTCTGCACGAGTAAAACTGTAATCCGGAGGCGCAGATTCGATTAAAACAGCCGCGCCGTTTGAGTTAAGCCACGTTTCACTTAGTGCAATAAAATCTATTTTTTTATCACTAATAAGATCGTTGATAAAAAACGTTTTGTTAGTTAAAGCTCTAACATTTAATAGTGCCATATTTAATGTTTCGGAGGTGCAGAGATGAATACTATGTGCGTTATTGATATTTGGAATAGGGACTAAATTATTTTTATTATTATTTATATTATTATTTTCTATTTTATATTCTAGAAATATAATAACATTATTTGATTCTTTTTTTCTCCTTTGCTGTATGCTTGTTTCCTTAGGAGGCATTAGCTGTCTTGGAAATGTGTTCTTTTGAAATTGCGGCATATTAAGTAACTAAACAATATAGTAAAATAACAGAAAAGGCAATATCCCTCCCATCTCGATTATGGCGGTACAAGAATCAGATCGGTTACAGACGGGAAGCATATGACAGACTTTATCCAGGTGGGAATCTGGATCAACACACACTGCCATTTTTCGTCCCCACGCTAGGAGGTTTTTCGGAACTTTGCCGACATGTGCCTCAAAGGGTCTGGCTGTTGTCCAAGCCTTTAAATAATGTCTGCTTCACTTGCTGGTCTTCTCTGTCTCCAATCAAGGGCTGAACTCCTCCTCCACAAAATACAGAAATATCATAGTGCTTACATGCCGGTTCTCATTCTCCCAACAAGGAAAGAAGATTTTGTACTGACAGAGGACAGAAATACTCTTCTGTGTTTAAGCTGACTATACAATCCTCCAGTTGTCTTTGGCTATCTAATCCAATGCTTGGTTGGTAATTCTAACTGCTGAGCCCCTGTGTGCCAAACTTCACATGCACATGTGAATAAATCCATTCCAGTGAGCATAGAGACAGTGACATTAATATTAAAGAAAAATGTAGTATAACAACGCTGTAATTTAATCTGGTTATATCACTAATGTTTAATTTCTGTCTCTCTTTGCATTGGTATTAGTTGCTATGTCATATAACTTACCTACACCTTCAGAACTAAGTAGTTGGGAGTTTGCAATTACTATTTCAAATCACAAACTACTTAATTAGCAGTGGCAAAAAAAAAATAAAAATATTTTTTTTTTGTGCCTGACTCTGCTAACCAGTTTCTGGATTGTGTGGGCAGTTCCACAACCCTCTTAGCATCCCTCTGCAATTGTATACACATGTGCATCCTGAACCTTTCATTTCCACCTGAGGACTTGAAGGCTAGAGCTGTTTTAAGCGACCCATTTCTTGATTTTTTTTGGATGGAAATTAAAGAACTTGGAGTAGTCATCAGCATTGTCATGAATCACCTTGATTACTTATGTACAATAAAATTTAGCACTTTGCTCATGCAACAAAAAATAGAAATGAAATATATAACTATTCATTTGTTTCTGCTTTTAATATAATGGCAGTATGTTGATTGGTCTTCACTTTGTGTCGTTTCATTATTTTGCTGGCATTTTATCATCACTGGTGATAGTAACCTAATACATTGTGAAATGAAAGGACTCTCCCTCACTTTTTCATGAAAGACTTGTTGGAGGCTGTCTCCTTCCTTTGCCATCCCCTAACACTGCTGCTGGCACTCCAATCACCTACAGCCCCTTCAGGCGCTCCAATAATTTTATTTTCTGCTGCATTCCCTACCTGCACATTCATGTCATTGGTTCCACTTTTACACTGCTTGTTTGCGTGAGAGATAACGTCATCTGCCCTCCCTTTCCCCAGCTCCATGAACTGATCCAAGCCAGGATCTTTCACAGGATCACCTGCGGCCACATTACCAGCCCAATGGATTTTAGCAGATGATTGGTGATAATAAGAACTGCCCATTAACTGCTTGATCATCTGTCTTTCCCTCCCTCTCTAGCTCACACACATACATCCCAACCTCTACGTGACTTATCAGGATGGTTCCAACTCTTATAACAATGTCTTTGGTTTGAACTTCATTTAAACAGTATCTTTACTTAAATGTGATCTATTATGACAAATATTTGGTGACATTTACATATTGTTGTCCATTGTGTAATTTAGACACCATTGCAGATTTTGCATGAGAAAAAATTAAGTCTCCATCTATATTTATCATCACCTGAAATACCTAAAATTAGACTCAGGTGCTTCAGATCAAGTGCAAATGATTAGATCATCATAGAGAGAATCTTAGAGGAACCTGTCTTATATAAACCTGAGACATTTACTTTGATTTGGTCTTTTGACATCAAAGAACATTTAATGGGGTGCACTTACATTTTAACAAGGACTGTACATACGCATCCGCAGTCATTTATCATTATATCATTTAGCTGATTTATGTTTTCTGTAATATGAAATAAAGCTTTGTATTTTGGTAATTTGATTTTATCACGGCACAGACCACTACACTACACTGCACAGTACATCTCCACCTGCATTTTGTTTTGATGGGTGTATTTTTATTGCTGTTCTCAAATGGAATCTGACTAGTGTTAAAGAAAGATTTTGCTTTTATTCAGTTTACCCAGTTATTGTCTGTTCATTGCCATCTTGTGGTCTGATCTGAGAAACATAAAGATTTAAGGAAGACTGTTTTTCCCTCTTACATGCCTGTTGCATTTTATAGACATCTTATAATCTATCGTCAAGGTGACTTCACTTTTTTCGGCTTCCCCTTTTTTCATAGCATTGTCAGTACCATTTAGTGTTTCCGTTTCCCCTTAATTAAAATGGAAGTGTATGGATTGCTACTCATGTCTAAGACTGTTTCTATAAATGTGAACTTGGAATTTGTACTACAAAGAATCCTAAAGGTTAGGCCTATATTGTGTCACTTACTTGTCAACCACCCCTCCACCCAGTGCTTTAGGATGGCTTAACTTCTGATAAGTCATGGCCTTTCTACTGATATCTAGACTGGCTTAATCAGCTTTTGCATTGTGTGTTGTCTTTTAATCCCCTTAAGTACATAACAACTAAAAATCATGTAGTAGTGATGTTTATACTGCTGTATGAATTTATTACCTTTTATAGCAGCACATGCATTTAATCTTGCTACTCATTTGTTCTATATTCGTTTTCATTTTTATTTTACCATTTCTAAAAACTGTCGGTTTTAAGTCAATAGGATTTATTATTTTAAAACTGATCTGTATTAGTCCTTGGCCATTAAACCTATAAGAATAATTTTCCCTCAGTCCTCAAATTTGCTTTCTGTTCCTGGATATTTTACCATGTACTTCTAATATTTTTTTACTTTAGGCAAGTGTGCATTTTACATAAACTGATATGTTCTTGAAAATTGTCTTTTCAGTTTTTTGTTAAAAAGCATATTAAAAGAAAAGCTGATATGATGCCTTGGTCATTTGCACTACATAGACAAATGTTTTTGGATACCTGACCATCACACCTATATGAGCTATCTCTGTACCCAACTTGTCAAATCATGTCTTTATGGACCTGGCTTTGTGCATAGGGGCACAGTCATGCTGGAGAAAAGAAGAGCAATGTCCAATTGTCTTGTCTAAAATGTCTTTTACGCCATGGCATTGACAGGACCCTGTTCTATGAGTCATCATGGTCTACCACTTTGTGACCAAGGTGTTGTTTCTCCTGCACACTTTCACATCACTTTGATAGTACTTGTTAGTAAATGGAGACTGCTTGATTTTATGCACCTTTAACAGTGGGTGTGTCTGAAACACTTGAATTCAAATATTTTGAGGGGTTGCCTCCATTCTTTTGGACAGGCTCTGTGTTATCGGATAAGCTGATGCAATGACATTCTTTATGATGCTGCTCTTGTTTTCTTTAAGTAAAATTATAAAGGCTGATTTTTTATCAGACAATTAACATTCATGGTTCTACATTAATATTACCAAAAATGGATGGTCAGCTTCTGCTTATTGAGTCTTGGGTGACCACAGTACAACAAGGTATTTTAAAATCTAATTATGATTTTTCCACATTCAGAATAACACCAAGGAATCCAACAGTATGCACAAGTATCATAATAGAACAAAAAAGACAAAACAATAGAATTAATACAATACCTCTGTAATCCTTTTGGACTTGAACATTTTGTTCACCAGAGTATCTTAGAAAAACTCTCCCTGTTTCATCTGTCATCTGTCTTTATCTACCTCATGCAAGTTGATCCTTCTTCACAAACTCTCCTCCTAACACATGACTGACTATCTGTCACATGACTGACAGAGTGCTGGCAGTGAGACAGTGTTATCTCTTTTGCTAGGGTCATTTCTATCCAGTTTGAAGCTTATACAGACCTGCTGTATTTGAACCTTTAGCTGCCTTTCTCTGTTCTCAAAGTCACTCCGGAATGCACAGGAGATTTCCTGGGAAGGGAGAAACCACTGTCCATCCAAACTTGGAGCCGTTGCCCCTTATCCCAGCAGGTCTTTCTGGTATTATTTTAAGGGTCATATCTGGTTACAGATCGTGGATAGGGCCCTTATAGTTATCGGCTTGCTTGCTGCCTATCTCTAGCCTCCCCTGTGGCCTTGATGGCATTGGTGTTGGGTTAGGCTCGGGGAACATGATGCTGGATCCTCATCCTGCAGGCTCCCCTGGCCCTGTAGGCTTTGAGTTATGATCAGGTTCTGGGAAGTAGCTTCCATACCTCTAAGCTCTGGGGCCTTCTTCTGCCTTTGCCTTGTGTGCTGTTATTACGTGGGCCATATCTGGATAAAGATGGTGGATATGGTCCAGAGAGTTATCGGCTTCTTGGCTCCTTACTCAGTTTAGAGGAATGGTATGGGTCCGTGTGTTCTTTTTCAGGTACTGTATGCCCTTCCTCAGCCAGTTATCCCTACTAACACGTCTGTTGCCTGACATTTAATTGTTCATTAAGCCACAATGCTGTATTTCTGTACTTTTAAAGCCAGTTTATGAAACTGCTTTGTTGAATGGACCTTCTGCTTGTTGAGGCACCTTGCATATGCACAAATATGATACATACTTTCCACATAATGTTTTCACTCACTTTTTTCCCCCCCAGTTGTACTCTTCTCTTAGGCCACGCTCTGCACTCTTCATATGACGTGAAGTGCCTTAGTGGTGAATGACGATTACTGGGCAGGCCTCCTGACCACTGAGTGATTGGCAAGGTGGGTCTTCAATTCAATAGGTTGTTCTCATTTTACCTCGCTCCCCAGGCATTTACAAATGGATTTTCAGGAGGTGGTTTATTTATATTTATAAAATTCTTTTCGCGTTTGAAACGGAAATTACGTATGACCACAGAACATATTATAATGCACTTGCGCACTCGCGTTTAAAACGGAAATTACATATGACCACAACAGTCAGGTTACACAGAGAAAGTGAGACAGAAGCAGATTGAGAGAGAAGGCTCGCAGGCTCGCTACACCAGTCAGGTTACACAGAGAAAGTGAGACAGAAGCAGATCGAGAGAGAAGGCTCGCAGACTTGCTGATCGATGTATACGACAATCACAATTGACGGACTCACAAACACCCAAACAACGTGCTTATGTATGACCACAGGAGTGAGGTTACACAGACAAAGTGAGACAGAAGCAGATCGAGAGAGAATGTTCGCAGGCTCGCTGATCAACATATATGACAGTCGCAATCGAGGGCCTCACAAACACCCGAACAACGTGCTGAACAGAATTGAATTCGTCGGATGCACTATTCACAGGCTACCACATCACACAGGCATCAGGTTCTGTATCTGGAGGGATTCAGTTATAACATTGAAAAAGATTATTGCCTACATCCAAGTTACAATAGGAGAAGTGGACATCATGTGTAAGTACTGCCAAGCACAGAGAATTAAATTTGAATCACGTGGGGTGTGTTGTTCAGACAGCATTAATGCCGTTGCCTCATGAGAGCCACAAATTTATCCCTTCCACTCAGTGAGCGGAGCCACTGGGTAATCTGCTAGTTTATTAATATTTTAGTGAAAATACCAGTGTTTGGGTTGTTGTGAGCATACAACTGGATATCTGCCATATGGATTATGCAATACGAGTAAAGTGAGATATTTTGTCATGAATGTTTTGATATTGTTTGCTGTTTAAGTGTTGTTTCCATTACAACCTATTGTAGAAGAACCTTTGCCATCTTCATTCTCTATATAAACATAAAAAAATGTATTTATTGACCATTACTACAAACAATTCTGGTTACTGTAAGTAACAGATACAAAAATTACTGACATCATTGTGAATGGAGAGGAAGGGAGCATCCATTCTTGTAGCTACTCATCATCACTTAATCACCTAAATATGTATTTTTTTTTCTTGTTTCAAGAATTAATAGTTAGTATTAGGGGATAGATATGCATAATGTTGCAATTATCATTGTTTGTACAGCCGCTTTTGGCTTATGAGAGAGTGAATATTGGGCTCCTTTAACTCATATTGGGTGTGAAGCGAAAGATAATCACTAGTGTTGATCAGTGAATTTCTCTAAAGCATTATTTGCAATGATTTTGCAGCGTTCACCCTTGTTCGTATAATTATTTACTGATAATTCGGCCGGTTTAGGAGAATTTTTTTTTTTGCCAATCTGTAATGCTTTGCGAGGTCAGCGCGCCATCCTTATGAGCTGTAACAGCCAACATTGGCAAACCGGGGAATACAATGCTGATCATTTTCATTACAGACTGTATGGGTCGTAGTTGGTATTAGAGAAAAGAGTAAGCGAGTGAGTGAGAAATAAAGGAATTAAAGGACAATAAACTCAGTTTTCTGGAAAGCACAGAAAGCAATTGTTTGTCACATGAATGAACATAAAACAACTTGTTCTTTGATCTCAGGGAGGCATGGCGGTGCAGTGGTTGGCACTGCTACTGCTTAGCTCAGGTCACCTTTTCGGCTACTATAATCAGTCCAGTATAGTTGGCAGATGTTTCCCTAGCCCTTAGGAACACTTTAAAGCTGATTACACCATTATAATCCAGTCAAGTCTAGTTCAGTTACTCCTTCCCCATTGACATTAATGCATTTCGCCAAGTTCCACATATAGTGTAAACCGTAAAATCACGGAAGTGAAGTCTCAGCGAAGTGAACTCAGCAGTGTTCGCTCATCACTAATAATCACTAAAGAAACATGGAGTACAGATATTCACTTAAATTATTCAGCTTACTACACATCCATAACTGGATATGTACTTGATAGGTGTGACAAAAAAGGACAATTTGACATAATTTTACTTACAAATTGTACTTACCAGCATGTTGGGTTGATATTTGCTTTTTAAAAACCATTACACATAACAAATGTGTTGTAGATTATTTCTGTTTTTGATGCAGCAAAACTTCAAATTAGGATATTTAATTAATCTGCTGCTTTGACAGTTATTTTCTGGGTTCACCCAGGCTAGCCTTGCAGTTTTAAAGTTAGTCCAGTTCTTTACCCACTAGGCCATATTGCATACAGAGCAATTTATTTTATCAGTTGTTACAACCTCAGATTATCATTGTTTGATTTTTCATAATAATCTGTTCCAGAACAAGTAACACAGCTTTGAATGTGTGCTTGACCCTTATTTATGTTTAATAATTTTAGTGCTGTGTATGGGTTGGTTTCCACCTTGTTTAAAATCATAAGTAAATAAAAAAAAATATTACTCTGGTGTATTATTAAAACTTTAATTTCTTTTAGTGTGTCTTCATTATAAACCTTAAAGACTGTTGTCATTTTTTTAGCTAACATACACCCAGTACCATTTGTTGATATAGTGAAAGTACTGTACAAACAGTTAACTAAACAAACAAGAAGACAAAATAAGAAACTGTGCAAGTGGCACAAGTAAGACAAAAGAAGGATAAAGAATACAACACAAGTTAGAAAAAATAAAACTGAAATATATACTATGTATATACTGTATATATTGAATAACTAGCAAAATACCCGCGCTTCGCAGCGGCGAAGTACTGCATTAAAATTTTTATTAAGAAGAAAATTTAACCTTTTTAAACTGAGGGAAAATATGCCAATAATTATTTGTTAAGGATCTCTTTGTATACCATGTTGTCAGTTCGGCCCTCCGGTTGTAACATGACCAAGCTGTGCGCTGAGCTTACTCTTGAGCATGCAACTTACAGTTGGCCATGTGAACAGTAATCTTGTCTCAAATCTCACAGCTTGGATTGCTGCTGTCATAATCAGTTTGAGGTTCATAGTTTGTTTCAATTACGACAGTATTTGCAGGACTTGTGTTGAAGTGACATTCGGCATCTGTCAAGCATTGTAAGCTTACAACCGGTTTCATCGATAACTTCACATCCAGCTTTTGAGAGTTTAAACATTCATTAACTTCAAAGTGTCCACTACTGAAATAGTCACCTGTGAATGTAAGATGTTTAAGAGGCATTGGCGGTTGTCGAAAGGTGTAAAATGTTTGGCCATTTCGGTACACTTGAAAGCACCAACCGAACAATTCAGCGGCAGCCATTAACTCACATGCAGAACCATAGGTGAAGGGCTTAAGCATTTCACTCTTCTAGTGCTCCTGTGTAGTATAATTATCTCCTGTACCGTCATCAGTCCACACCTTGAACCTGTCCCAGTCATTCAATACATAAGACACAATGTTCTTCCGGATATCAAGAGTGAGCCTGATATGGCCGTGCAATATGTAACACAGAGAATGGAAAAGGTAGGTGCCATCTCCGGGCATGGAAACCACTCGGTAAGTGACAGTTCTTTGATCGATGGTGATTACCTCGATAGACATGGTAATGGGGGTTGGAATGATGAAGGAAATGGGTACCTGAGTAATGTAAAGTAAGTGTAAAATACCTATACAATAACTATAATTGTAATAAACAAACAATAAAACAGCGGAGAAGCCGTGGATTAAACAAAAAGGCTGTAGTTATCAGCAGGAACACGTGAATCCCGTGGCGAAGCAAGGAAGGGAATGTAGAGACTGGAGCGACGGACGGCCTTATATAGGCAGGCAGCCAACAACGTGGGAGGCGTTGGGATGGGGGACCCAACGCCGCCTCACATGGTGACCAAGCTGCAGGCTATGGACGTATATATGTACGTAAATAGGATTCAGTTAGCGTTGGGAACCCGTGTACAAAATTTATTGAAGATGGGCCCATAAGTAACAAAGACTGTTGAAAAGTTCAATATGGTGGCCGACAGTGGCATCATACCACCGAAATAAGTACGTACATTGGTTTCGGTTAGCGCAGGGAAGCCGCCTACCAAATTTCGAGAAGATGAGGCCATAAATAAGAAAGTTCAACATGGCGGACGTTGTTGACCGTTATGACTGTTACGCGTAGAATTTCGAAATGAAACCTGCTTAACTTTTGTAAGTAAGCTGTAAGGAATGAGCCTGCCAAATTTCAGCCTTCTACCTATACGGGAAGTTGGAGAATTAGTGATGTTGGAAAATTCAATATGGCGGCTGACAGTGGCGTCATACCACCGAAATAAGTACGTACATTGGTTTTGGTTAGCTCAGGGAAGCCACCTACCAAATTTCGTGAAGATGGGGCCGTAAATAAGAAAGTTCAACATGGCGGACGTTGTTGACCGTTATCGACCGTTATGCGTAGAATTTCGAAATTAAACCTGCTTAACTTTTGTAAGTAAGCTGTAAGGAATGGGCCTGCCAAATTTCAGCCTTCTACCTACACGGGAAGTTTGAGAATTAGTGACGTTGGAAAGTTCAATATGGCGGCTGACAGTGGCGCCAT
Source organism: Polypterus bichir lapradei (assembly GCA_026402145.1). Classification (NCBI taxonomy): domain Eukaryota; kingdom Metazoa; phylum Chordata; class Cladistia; order Polypteriformes; family Polypteridae; genus Polypterus; species Polypterus bichir. The sequence continues at coordinate 73,618,691 of JANRMT010062835.1, forward strand.
ACCACCGAAATAAGTATGCACATTGGTTTCGGTTAGCGCAGGGAAGCTGCCTACCAAATTTCGTGAAGATGGGGCGATGAATAAGAAAGTTCAATATGGCGGACGTTGTTGATCGTTATGACCGTTACGCGTAGAATTTCGAAATGAAACCTGTTTAACTTTTGTAAGTAAGCTGTA
>JANRMT010062835.1:73624439-73656818 GCA_026402145.1 Polypterus bichir lapradei
CATCCTGCCTTTTCTCATCGTCAAAGTAATGGTCTTTAAAGCGTGGATCTAATATTGTTGCAATGCCGTAAAGAGGGTTGGACTCAATGTCTTGGAAGCGTTTGTTAACAGCCTCCAGTAGAGTTTTTTTAGCTGTTTTTACGCCATGATCTGTTTCCGCCTCTTTTCCAAGCAGGCGCTTCAGTGCTGCGATCAGTGGAATAACTTCAGCAACAGACGCTTGAGCTGAGCTTATTTCCTTGGTTAACTGTTCGAACGGGGCGAGAAGAGAGACAATGTTTTCCACCAACATCCACTGATGTGCACTCAAAGTTGCTGGCAGGTCGTGATCTGTCATGTATGCAGCTAAAACCCGCTTCTGTTCAAGTAATCCTTGCAACATATAGTATGTACTGTTCCAGCGAGTGGCCACATCTTGCTGTAGTCGTTTTGTTGGCATCCCAAACTGTTTTTGCAAATCTTGTAGTCTGGAATAAGCAAGCGGAGAATGCTTAAAATGTCCCACAATTTTTCTCCCAGTTGCTGTGATTTCTGATATGCTCCGCTGACTAAGCACTCCCTCATTCACAGCCAACTGCAGCGTGTGTGCCATGCAAGGTATGCTCTTTAATCCACTGTCATCCATAGCCTTTATCATGTTCCGTGCATTATCTCTCACAATCACATGCACTTTAGACTTGTCTATGTTCCAAGTTTCAAACATGTTAGCCAAAGCATCGGATATTGCTGCTGCAGTGTGTGAGCCGACAAACTCCTGTGCATGAAGCAGAATGTTTTGCAATTTAAACTCCGCGTTTATCCACTGCGCTGTCAAACTGAGCATGCTAGTTGGACTAACGTCAGAGCTCCATATGTCTGTGGTAAAACTTAGAGCAGAGATATCTGTGGTCATGAGCTCATGAACATGTTTTGCAACACGGTCATACATTTCAGGTAGAGAGGTCTCTGCAAAATACCGTCTGCTTGGCAGTGTGTAACGCGGCTCAATGTGGTGTATTAGCCTACGAAATCCGATGTCCTCCACGACTGAAAACGGCTCGTCATCTAAAGCAATGAATTCCATTACTTTCTCTGTTATGTCACGTGCTTTAGCACTGTCATTTGCAAATTTCTTAATTTTTTCGAAAACTGTGGCAACCGAGGGTGTTGATGTGCTAGTTGGCTTAGTTTTAACCAACGTTGTTTGACGGTATTCCTCAAATTCAATTGCGTGTCTTGACTTAAGGTGGTGTATTAAACCTGTAGTCGAAAATGTCTTTGCTGTTGAACCCCCTCTTGAAACTTTTGCAGAGCAAATGTTGCATATTGCAACTTTGCTGTCCTCATCTGAAACTTTGAAGTGCTTCCAAACCGCCGACATACTCCGTGTTTGATGCGTAATGACAGCGCGAACGAGACGGGAGGATGGGAGAGGCGTGGCGACAATTTCGGCTTTTATTTTCGGCGCTTTCTTACGTTTCGGCCGAAACCGATAATGCTATTTCGGCCGAAAATTTTCGGCGGCCGAAATTTCGGTGCATCCCTAATATATATATATATACATATATATACTAATAAAAGGCAAAGCCCTCACTCACTCACTCACTCATCACTAATTCTCCAACTTCCCGTGTAGGTAGAAGGCTGAAATTTGGCAGGCTCATTCCTTACAGCTCACTTACAAAAGTTAAGCAGGTTTCATTTCGAAATTCTACACGTAATGGTCATAACTGGAAGCTGTTTTTCTCCATTTACTGTAATGGAGATGAGCGCGAAAGCCGTGGGGGCGGATTTTCGTGTGACATTATCACGCCTCCCACGTAATCACGCAGTACGTAGAAAACCAGGAAGACCTCCAAAAAGCGCTGAAGAAAACATGCATTATATAATTGAGAAGGCAGCGAAACAATAAGAAGCGAGCGAGTGACATACAACTATATTTATGAGTGATGCTACTACGGAAACAAAGCACAGTGTAAACCTAAACTTTAAATGAAGTTCATAGACAGGCTGCCGCTGGTGTTTGTAATTTAGTGCCTGCCCATATAAGGCCGTCCGTCAGCGGCAATCCAATAGAAACACTGCCACTAAATATTCACGGGTGAAGGACTGTGCTTATGCAGAGGAAGATGAGATGGTCAGGGTGGTGTTTGGCACAAACTTAGCGAAACTGCGAGAGAAAGTTTTAAGTGCCGGGACTTTGGTAACATTAAATACAGCCATGGACATAGCACGACATGGCACCAGCACAGCTGGGAAACTTCCATGCATGTACACCGAGCGGCTCACGTGAACTGACGCAGTGCACAGACAAAAAGCAACAGTTCCAAAGAGCGCTGAACAAAAACCGAATTACACAATTGAAAAGGCAGCAAAAAAATATGAAGCGTCTGATACATACAAGCATATTCATAAGTGCAGCTACTGTGGAAACAAAGCACACGGTGGAAAAAGTCAATGTCCCGCTAAAGGAAGACAGTGTAAAAAAAAAAAACCCGTGCATGCAGTGTGTCAGGTCTCAGATAAAGAAGAAGACGAGCTGTTTATTGATGCAGTAAGAAACGAATCGATAAATGAAACCTATTATCTTTACGATTGACAAACACGGAATGTAACTTGAACACAACACATCCTACAAATACGAACCTGATTGAAAAAAATAATGATAATCAAGTCCTTGATGACAGCAACACTCAATAACACTCACAAAACAATTACTGTATATTGACAGTCATGTTACGTTATTTTTAAAATGTTCCCTTTTCTTTTTCATAGCTTCTTTAACACACTACTTCTCCGCTGCGATACGCGGGTATATATATATATGTATATATACCCTGATCTACATACTTGAATAATGGATACTTTATTCGCCATCAATGATTGTTTTGGTAAAGCCATACTCAGTGTATTCATTAGATGAACGGTAAAAAAGTAAGAGCGAGGGGAGGGTGACTTATTGAGGCATGCAGGCAAAACCACAATAGCACGTGGGCTCGATGTACTAAAAAATATATCTTTTCAAGTTCTATTTAGTCCATATGTGTCAAACTCAAGGGCCGCGGGCCACATCCGGCCCGGCGTGTAATTATATCCGGCCCGCGAGATCATTTTATATACTGTATTACTGTATTGTTATTAATGGCCCGGGTATATGAAGCGCTGGTAACACAATAAACTACAGATCTCATAATGCAGCGCTTCAGCTGCCTTGCTGAACACTTACCGCGTTAATCAAGTCTAGCTTATGATGCTGCAAGTTATTGCGAAGCTAGCCCACACGATGCTGAAGAGAAAAGTTGATTCTGAAAATAGAGCCTTTAAAAACCGATGGGAGGCTTTGTATATGTTTACTAAAATTGCCGGTAAACCCGTGTCTCTCATTTGTGGAGCTAATGTGGCTGTAATTACAGAATTTAATCTAAGACGGCACTATGAGACAAAACATCAGGATAACCTGAAAGACCTGAATGCAATGCAGAAGATACAGAAAGCAGAAGAGTTAAAGAAGAATCTGACACTTCAGCAGACGTTTTTACCCGTGCACAATCACAAAGTGATTTCAAGTGAAGCTGCTTTTATGGGAGACACAAATGCACCAGTGCAACTTGCCCCACTTTCCCTGTTGCCAAGTAATGTTGAACCAATTCGGCACAACGGTGTTCCCAAATACGCACTTTGCTGATAAACTGAGTGCACTGCGCACTGAGTTCGCACGGCGCTTTAGTGACTTTGAAGAACAAAAAAAGAATTTTGACTTGTTTCGCAACCCATTTGCCGACGATGTGGAAATTGCACTTGTGCAGATTCAGATGGAGGTAATTGAGCTGCAGTGTAATGGCACACTGAAGGGAAAGTACGATACTGCAGGGACTGCACAGTTTATTCACTCCATTACCGCAGAAATGCTCCAGCTCCATCTACATGCGGCTCGAACCTTGTGCATGTTTGGTAGCACATATCTGTGTGAGAAGCTCTTCTCAGTGATGAAGACTAACAAAACAGCACACAGGAGTCGCCTCACTGATGAGCACCTGCAGTCCATCTTGAGAATCTCCACAACACAGAACCTCACACCAAACATAAACGAACTTGTTGCCAAAAAAAGATACCAGGTGTCCAGCTTTGATAAAATGACATATGAGCAAAGACAACTGAATGATTTGATTTGTTATTGCTGAAAAGAACACATTTTATTTATATTTCCAGGTTTTGTTATGCAGCATGTTCATATTTGAATTTGTATAATTTTGACAGGATATATTTTTATGGAGAGCAAAAATCTTTTGGGATATTTAAAATGTAAGTTTATTTTTTATATAAAATTACATAAGAGTAAAGAAATTTGAATGTTTGTTCTTTTAACGTTTACTTTATTTCTAACTTGTATTATATAGACAGGATATATTTTTATGGAGAGCAAAATATTATAAGTTATTTAAGGTTTGAGTTGATTTTTTCAGGAATAATATTCCTGTCTGTTTTTACCATTCCTACCAAAGATATTTCTGTCAACTAAATAAAAATTCCTTCTATTTAAAATTTAAATAGAACTTGAACAGATACGATAGTTCATAATATCCACGCAGACTTGCACGTAAGAGCGGGAGTCATCCGTTTTAACAAACAGCGTATTGCACTGATACGAAATAGCCTGCCCATTTAATTTTTTAGGAATGGATAAATAAATTAAGATTTTGTACAAATAATGTTTTTCATTTTTCTTCCTTGATGGATTCTGCCACCCCCAGCAACAGTTGCTTGCACCCCAAAGAGTGTGTGTGTATATATATATATATATATATATATGTTTATATGTGTGTGTATATATACATATATATTTATATATATATATATATATATTTATATATATATATGACAGCAACACTCATCACTCACAACAGTGACAAAACAATTACATTGACAATCATGTTACGTTATTTTCAAAATGTTTCATTTTCTTTTTCATTACTTCTTTAACACACTACTTCTCCGCTGCAAAGCGCGGGTATTTTGCTAGTATATATATATAGTGACGGGGGCGCTGTCGTCCCCTTGAATCCTCGGTTCAGACACCAGACACCAGATAAAAATCCAAAAATCTGACTTTTTATTATAATACAGTGCACAAAGCACCCTCCACACCACAATACTCATAAACAATCCAGTAATCACAATAATCAATACACAATAATCCTCCACACCCAGACGTTTCCCACAATCCTTTATAGTCCTTGACCCGGAAGTGTTTCTCTCTCTCTGTCCATGTGACTGGTAACACTTCCGGGTCAGATAAAAACTCCTTTTCTTCAACCCGGAAGTACTTCATTTCTTTTGTCTACGTGACTGGGACGTACTTCCGGGCTGTAGGGAAAATAGTCCTTGATCGTTCCTGAAGCTTCCACTGGCAGCCCCCATGGTATCCAGCAGGGCTGTGAATAAACACTCCATTGTCCATGATTCCCTGCTGGCATTCGGGGCATCTCCATGCTGCAGGGAGGGCTCCATCTAGCGGCCTGGGGGTATTGGCCGGGATGAATGGCCGGCCATATACCACAATATATATATTCCCTCAACACGTGGCAGAAACAAAAAGGAGTATATATATGTGTATATATGTATGTATTTGTGTACAGTATATATGTATGTATATGTATATGTTTATGTGTATGCTTATATGTGTGTATATGTATGTATATCTGCAGTGGGCTGGCGCCCTGCCCAGGGTTTATTTCCTGCCTTGCGCCCTGTGTTGGCTGGGATTGGCTCCAGCAGACCCCCGTGACCCTGTAGTTAGGATATAGCGGGTTGAATAATGGATGGATGGATGGATGTATGTATATGTGTATTTGTATATACAGGTATATGTGTTTGTGTGTGCATGTGTGTATTCATGCATCTAACTAAGTAGTTACTCATTATATATATATATTTTTTTAAAATTGGAGCACTGAAGAGTCCGGTGACTTGCTAAGGGTCACACTGTGAGTGGGTAACTGGAACAGGGACTTGTTTCAGATCATCAGCTGTCAATGCTATTGACTCTTCTTATAAATATTTCCTTTTTTAACAAGTTACAGCTCAAGTATAGTAGAAAAAAGGCTGTTAAGAAATAATGTGAAGTGAATAAACTTCATCAGTAAGGATGCAAGTATCATGTTTTGCACTGGTGTATTATCAAGAGTTGGTTCCTGCCATACAAGCAATTTAGAAAGAAATTGAATGAAAATAGACTTCCAGTATGTGTTTGTATAGTTATATAATTATGGAATTGTTTATGCATTAGGATTCATCTCTTCATTTCCCTTTTATAGACACTTATGTTCATTGTTCTCTGGTTTTAAAAATACAGTGAAATCTGAAATTTGTTAAGTATATTATCTCTAAGACAGGAATTCTTCTATGTTCTTATCTGTTGAAATACCTGAGCATTCATCCAACAATAAACTAAATTACTATCCAGGCTACGGGCCATTAAGAATAGTGAATTGTGTGGCAGCTGAAACATTTTTGCTGGGGGCCCCCAAAGGCCTAAATAAAAAATCATGTTGCCTTATTCTACGTTTCTTGCAATAATAATGTGCGAAATTTCATCTCTCTGTACCAAGTACAGTGTTAATATGTGAAATGTCACCTGTTGTTCTTCTAGTGGCACCTGAGTATGTCCCCTGAAATGTATCTACACTGGGGATTTAACCCAATGTTTAAAGAAAACAAAAAAAAAAAAAACAGCATTTTTACTTCTGAAACAAAGTATACCACAGGTGGCCCAGTTAGATTTAAAATCATATTTGCCACCACTTGTTTTTTTTTTATATGGTATATTGTTTAAAAATGTTGTAAATTGCCTAATCATCATATATTGTATATTTTTCCTCTGCAGTGTCAGATGCAAGATGTGTCCTACGGTTTTGTGATGTGAATTTGATGTAGAAAGACAATAATACTTTTAAATTCCTGGTTTATTTTAAGTGTATCTAAATCTGTCCATGAAGTTCTTGCAATGTCAACATTCAAGTCCCACTCAAAAACTTGTGACTAACTATATATGTGTTTATTTTGTTCTCTGACTGACACTTGCATCTCTATTGTACTGATGCGGGCTCACCTTTTGTTATTTATCAGGACTAGTCAGACTTTTGCTAAGTACGTTTGTCTTGTGTTGGATTAAGCTGACTTGGGAAACTAATCTGAAGGTTCTGATTTTTCCTGCTTTTTGTTTCCCTTCCGTTTATTTCATATCTGAATGAATTAGTTCTGGAATGTTAAATAATGCTGCCTGACTATATATGCCTCTATGTCCCCCATTCCATCCATCCATCCATTAACCAACCCACTATATCCTAACTACAGGGTCACGAGGGGCTGCTGGAGCCAATCCTAGCCAACACAGGGCACCAGCCCACCGCAGGGCACACACACACAAACCCACCCACACACCAAGCACATACTAGGGACAATTTAGGATCACCAATGCACCTAACCTGCATGTCTTTGGACTGTGGGAGCAAACCGGAGTACCCGGAGGAAACCAACACAAACACGGGGAGAACATGCAAACTCTATGCAGAGAGGACCAGGGAAGCGAACTGAGGTCTTCCTACTGCGAGGCAGCAGCGCTACCCACTGCACCACCGTACCGCCCATCCCCGTATTCCAACCCCTGTATATCCATATTTTGGCATGAGAAAATACATATAATACATATTAGGGAACAGAATACACTCATGATACAGTAAAGGCAAAATAAATATTTTTGGAAAAATGTGAAACAGTTTAAGTTAAATTCAATGAAACACACAAACATTGTAAATAAAAATAATAAAAATGTATAAATTCTTCACTGCTTCTGATTGACCCAAATATATTGGTTTGGTGATACAGTGATTGAACCTTGTCTTTGTTGCTCATCCTGTACCCTTCTCTGCATATCTTGGCAGCTTCAAACTCAGTCCTGCAAACTATGAGGCACATGCCCTTTTTATCTAAACAAGTGTGTTGCAAACATAAGAGACATTAGACAGACATTTGAACAAAATGACAATCAATATATATGCAATATATGTAAAAATCAGGAAGATGAATGCCAATATCAGTTACTCACCTGTAGCTTCGAATTGAGCATGTGCTGTTTTGATATTTGCAAGCACACAGTATGGCAAAACATTACAATTTGCAGTTCTTAAATATTTAAACTTTTAAAACAATCATATTTCTTATTTTTTTTTAAGATCAGTATATACTGTAAATTAGCCCCTTGGTATGGATGTAACTCTTATGGTTCAAACTTAACACTCATTTTTTTCTATAATACTCTTACGTGAAAATATGCCCCCCTTACAAAGTGCTGACTGAGGTGATCTCTTTTTCACCTCACCCCATGTACAGGCTCTGGCTGCTCTCTCTCTCTCTCTCTGTCTATGTGGGTTTTTCTTCCATTTAGTCCATTTTTTATGATTACTTGAAACAACTTGATGTGAATGAGCGTATGTATAGGTGAGTGTGCCCTATGTTTGTTTTGGGCTCTAACTAGTTTGCGTCTGGCACTATATTACATACTATTGGGTACCTGTCATGACCTTGAACTGGATCATGCAGGTTTCAGATGGATGGGTGGATAATTGGGCAGATACAAATTTCAGCAGAAGAATTAGGGTATTTTCTTCTTGTGCTGTCTTTCAATGTGAGTGTTTAATTTGACTGCTTTCAAATTGTCAGTTATAATTACAATTGGGCTCCTAATAATTTCTCTCATATTCTAGCTGTTTCTGATTGAAGTTATCATGTTTTATCCAAAAAACTCACTATTTTTGTGTTTCTTTCCAGTAATCCATTTTTGATGTTTTGGATTATAGTGTTATGCATAGTTTGTTGGGAAATATGACATTTAGATTTATTAAGTTAAATAAGCTTCAAGAGCTGACTGCATCGATGCTACAGTTAACCTGCATCCTACTTATAATTGTGCTTTTGTCTTTATTAGTTGTACTATTGTATGTCCATTTACTTTTAAATCAAAATATCTTTGTAATTTTTTTGTAAGTAAATGTAATTTTACATCAAATATACTTTCTTCTGTCTATTGTCAAACCAGTTTAATTCAGTTCTGGGTCATAGTTAACATGAATCCCTCCCAGCATTGTTTGAAGGGCAGCAGGCATCAGTCCATACACACACATCCATACACACACACTTTTGCATTCGCTCGCACAAAATCTGTTTAGAATTTCAAGTTAAGTCAGTGATATACAGTATCTTTTGGGTATGGTAGGGAAACACATATGACATCCATCCATCCATCCATTATCCATCCCGCAATATATCCTAACTACAGGGTCACGGGGGGTCTGCTGGAGCCAATCCCAGCCAACACCGGGTGCAAAGCAGGAAACAAAACCCGGACAGGGCACCAGCTCACTGCAGTACATATGACAAGAGTAAAATAATTAGGCTGTAGACAGAAAATAAGTGACTATGTAAGATTTGAGCCAAGGAGGTGGTGGTGCTTATCATTATTCTTCCCGACTTTCAAGTAAGCTTTAAGTTAAATATCAACAAATTAAAGCTTAATAATTGTCTGACTATGTTTGGCATGGGAGTCATTTACAGCATGGTGATAGCTTTGCCATTACAGTTAATAGTAACAATATACACAAAATTATGAGGAAATCTTTTCTTCAGCCCAGTAACCATGTGGTATTTACAGTAGTAGGTGGAACTGGAATACAGAAGACACATACAGAGGAAGATACTATCAGGAAAACTGAGTAATGGGAGAAATGGTAAAAACTGAGGTCTACTTCATTGATTTATCAGGAGTGTTAAGCCATAGTCCACAGGTCAGCATCAGATAACACAAATTTTAGAAAGTCTTTCAAATGGAAGTGGTTCATTTTTCACCCTTCAAGTTGTCTACTTTTAGATGGGTTATTCTAAAATCACAGTACTCCTCCACAGCTTTGAATCTATCCAATTTTAAAATATTCTAACAATGTTCATCAATTGGAGAATGTTTATAGCTCAATGATGGCACGGTCACCAACAGAAATACTTGTTGCTATGGGCTATAACATTTTCTCTTTAAGCAGGGGCGTTTTGGTCATTTTTGTTTACATTTTGTGATCAGAAAGAAAAGATTAAAGTTTTATTAGGGCCTGGAGGGGTTGGAGGTTTCAGCTACACACATGAAATTTGAACTTCATTACTTTTTTGTATCTGTTTTTCCCCTGCTCAAAATGTATTGGTTTACTGCTTAGTTAGCCTCATTAAATAGTAAAAAGTTTTGAAAATCCTAGAAGAGTTTAAAATATGGACAGATCTTTCACATGTAGACACAGTTCTTAACCCAAAATCTGACTATGGATGGAGTTGTCTGCGTGAAGCTTAGTGAAATATGTTCACACTCGTGTCTTTTGGACCCTAATTGGCAGCAGGGTGGTACGGTATAGCGCTGCTACCTCACAATGAAGAGACCAGGATTTGCATCTTGGGTGCTTCCTGGAGTTTTCATGTTCACCCTGTGTTTGCAAGTTTTTCTTCCGAGTGCTCCAGTTTCCTCCCACAGTCCAAAGACATGCTGTTTAGGTAAATTGGCATTGCTAAATTGACTGGTGTGTGTCTGTTCACCCTAGATGTACTCGTACCTAGTCCTGCTGTTGCTTCTGCCTTTCACCCGATGATTGCAGGGATACTCTGCCTTGTGACTCTACCCAGGATAAGCAAATTAAGAAAGAGGATGGATGGAATGTTATGCAGATAACTTATTAGCATAGTGTGTAAAAATACCTACTGTTAATTCAGATACTTTAAAAAGTCTTACTTTTAATTTTATGGAGAACTTCTTCCGTTTTCCCAAATCATTTTTCTTGCTGTGCAAGCAGAAGTGTAGAGGATGTTCTGTTGGTATTTTATTGAATATATATTATCTTTTCTTGATGTATCTAGTTCCTTTGTTGGAGAACTATTTCTGTATATTATTTAATCTTTCATACTCTCCGGCCATACATTTTTATTGATAAGTTCCACAGTATCAATGTTAATCCATATATTAAATTTTGGGTTCAGGATTTTCTTTTAAATCTTTTTCGACAATAGTTAGTGTACATGCCACATTCTCAAGGAGCCTTCAGTTGAATACAATGGTTTATCAAGGTTTGCTTTTGTCTTTACACTGCATATCAGTGACCCCAGAGACAACAGTGATTGTGCTGTTAACACTATGGTGACAGGTGATATATATGGGAAAGATAAGTATCTTTACTTCTTTCAGGTTGATTGTTTAATAGAATGGTACAATATTAATTATCATTCAGTGAGGAAAAAAATGTAAAAAATACTATTTGACTTTCAGAGCCAGAAATCTATATTGTTTTGTTAACTTTAATAGTTCTTGGAGGAAAGAAAGAAAAAAGTGACTCAATATAAATATTAAGCAAATTGTATTAATACCTTAATAGATTGAGGAGGAAAGGTAGGAAAATTTACTCAATATGAATATCAAGGTTCTTGTATTGATAAGTGGAATATGAATACAAAAGTATAAAATCTAAATGAAATCATTTTTTATTTTTTCTCCATAAATGTGGATTATTCAGTCTATGTGGACATGGATCGCATACTGTCCTTTTGTCCCAGTGTGATCCATTCCATGTCATCACTTTCATCTGTATTGCCTAGTTGACAAATAAACTTTTTCAACATTTTAAATTTTTATTAGACAGACAGACAGACAGGCAGTATCACTGGAGCTGATGTTTCCTAATTTGATAAGCATGTGTTGAAGGACAATGATGATGACAATGGAATTGTTTTGGCTAACATATACCTTCAGTTAATCAGAAAGGATGGTTGCATTAAAGGTCACTCAAACTACTTCAAGAATTCCTTTCTCACTAGTACCAATAAAGAATTTGAAAAGTAAAACCTTCAGTATTACGGGTGGAGAGACTGTTTTGGTAAGTACTGCAAAACCTTATTCCATTGTTATGAGTTAAAACCTTAATCTTTATTTCTTTATATTTGAAATCACATGTCTTCTCTTACAAGAGCATGACTTCCTAAATTTATTTTTGTTAACTGATAAAACCCTTGTTTAGGCCAAGCAAATCTCATGTGAAATTTAATAAAGGCTTTCTTTCCTCTTGTTGCAAACATGTTGAAGTAAAGTAGCCCAACTTGATTTGTGCTCATTAAATTTCATACTTTGACTTGTGCTATACTACGGATGTACGTAGAAGTAGGCACATTTACCTCTCAGTGTGGCTAATCTCCCAAGTTGGGTCAGGAAGATGTCTCATAGAAGAAACTTGGGAGGTAATTTTCTGTTTTTTTTTTTTTTTTTTTTTTTACTGAATATTAGCTTTAATACCACTCACAAATCAAATTTTCATAGCATAGTATTTTTCTGTTGTTCCCATTGAGTTTATTTGAATATGTGGCTAACCAAACTCTATAATCAATTGCAAATAAACAAATTAAAGTTTATATCTTCATGTATTTTGCATCACATCTGTTCAGTGCATACTTGTTATCTCACTGGATGCCTCACTGTGACTTTGTCAGCTCTGGAATTAGAAAGGGGGGGGGGGGGGCATCTGAAATACTAGGGTGTGCGTGCTGTGAAAAAGTCCCAAAAATCCAACAAGGAACCTTATACCAATAGCATGGGTGGAGGGGCTCGACGTGATATTTTGGTGGGCTTAGCCTAGCTAAATGACCCCCGTGGAGCCAGGCCTGTGCTGAGTGCACATTAATTTTGACTTAAATCACATTCTAAAGAAACAAGGAGATTTAATAAGGAGATCTTTCAATTAGTATAAATGCCTGGTAGAAATGAAAATAGGCAGATGTTATGTTTTTTTTTTTTTTTTTGATACATCTATTACAAACGATTTTTCTTTCTTTAAGATTTTAAAATCTATTGAATGTAATAGCGGAATGTTTATAGATTCAATCTGCTGAAATGACCTGAGCACAGATGTACAACTCTATTTGATTTAAAAGCTTAATAAAAAAAAAAAATCTAGCGTAATTAGCATTCATGGATGTAATGGGAATTGTGTCTCTTTTTTCCAAAAAGACAAAAAGCTTATTTTACTGTAAAATTATAAAATTATTCTTGGAGTTCTTCCCTGTTTTTATAAAATTGATTTAACAAATTACAAGTAAAACCTTTGTCCTTATTCTTCTTATTTTTTAAACATGAAATTAGATTTCATGTGTTCTTCCTTCTGCAAATACAGCATTACAATTAATATTTAAATCAATTTATCCTTTAAGTAAAACTTTTAATGAAACAATTAAAATATGATTGACATTGCATGTTTATATTCACATTAGTTTGAGACAGAGCTATTATTTCAGAATGAAAAGTTCATTTGTAGTACTGTCATCATTATGTGTATGTTAAATCTGATTGATTTTATCTTTTATTAGAACAAAGTGCTCATCATCTTTACTATCTCAGATGGAAAGGGTAGATTCTTTTTTTTTTTTTTTTTGCTATCAAGAAGATATTATGATTTAAATATTTACCCCTCCCTGAAACACAATGGGTTAATTTTCTACTGATCTTGTGCTAAGTTATTCTGGGTGTAAAATGATGAACTAAACAGTGATTTATCTTTTAATAAGTAAATTCTGAAGCTTTTGCTGTGACTGACCAATTGTTGTTGACCTTAGGTCTTTTTCATTTATTTTGTTGTAAACTCGACAGCAGAAATAGTGTGAGAAAGGAAACAAGGATTTATTTGCTCATTGATTGGAGCCACTAGCTGCTTTGGCATGTAGTATGGTGCAGCATAGCACCTTCATTTGGTAGAGAGCTTGGGATCAAAGGTGAAATTAATCTCATGACAAACTGGTGTGGGAGCAGAAGCACATAAGATATTGGTGGCTAATTGCTCTTGGTGTCTGTTGTTTTTATCCCAACAGCCATCTCTTCTTTACTGTTAAAAAACTGAAAATATGAATAGCAAATTTATGGCCCACTTGTGGCTTTATATAAATATCTGAACAGTGTAGTATCAGTTGTGGTGTTTTGCTTTTACTCCTTAAGGAAGATCAAGTGTGTGCTCCACTCAGTGACTCAGAAGTGTGTTGCACTTTTTTAAAATGATGAATTCCTCAGGTAATGGGGGTTAGGTACAAACAGGCTGTTTTTATTATTAAAAAGACTTTTTTTTTTTTTTTTAGTATCGGCTGTATCCTGATTTTCCCCTGTGTTTAATTAGCAGATTCTGAAACCCCACAATGCAGGGAATATCCAGTAGTCCATTTTCGGTATGCATGTTTAGAATCTGTAAAGATCTTAAATTTCAAGTGTCTTAATAATCAGGGTTACTTAGTATAGTTATAGCAAATGTTTTCTATGATATATGGTATTGATTACTTGGTTTATTGTTTTAATGTTGTCGTGTGAATTTCTTTGAGTACCTGGTTAATTGAATTTCCCCACAATGGGAAACCTTTAGTGATTTGAATGGTCATACAGAGCTATAAAGTCCAGCAAAATAAAGACAGGAGAATAAGTTGCCACATCCTTAAGGTGTAAAATGAGGTCCAAGGCTTAAATTATCAGCCTTGTCACAATTTAGTGATGTTGAGTACTGGTGAAGAGTTTTTTTTTTTTTTTTTGATGGCATTTATTTTAGATTTTTTTTGCTGAAAGCTTGGCTCTTTTGCATAGTGATTTACAGTGCTCACAATCCCTTATCTGTCATTAATAACTGTTCTTTAATTTTGTGATGTATTGCTAGTGCTGCATTTTCATTAGGGTTTTCTTCAAGGCAGGTCTACTGGAACAAAAATAGGAAAAAACATAAATTGGCATGTTGAAACTGTCATGTAAATGACACTTGCTTAATATAAAATAATTATTGTGAAGGGGCATTCAGTTGACAGAAAATCTTTTGAGAATTAGTCAGTCACAATAAGTGTGTCTCTTTTATGCTAGTTTCAAGTGAAGTGGGTGTTTAGTCTAGTTTTCCTGTTTAGGATTAGTGTTGTTATATCTTTGTTTACTATTAAATGTATAATACTTTGCTGCTTCTGTTACACTCCTTGTGGTATCTTTTTAAAGGAATTTAAAATTTTAGAAAATCACTAACTCTTGGCCTTTTGACAGTGCATGCCCTTGGTGCATTTGTGAAATATACATTTTCTTAAGTGTATACTGTGCCAGACTTGGGAAATGTAGAATTTTTAAAAAAACTTTTTTATATGTAAATTAATGTGTTGCAAAATTTCCTGTCAGGATACATTAAGAGCTTTAAATTGCTGGTGCTTATATATTTTTTCGTCCTATGTTTCTGTTCACATTTTGACTAGTAGCTTCCATTATTTACAGATTTATTGTATACAGTACATGTACTTCAATGCTGCATCCCAAAGGTAGCCTTGATTGTTACTTTGCGATTCATATATAAAATATGTCTTAAATAGCACCTTTAATATGTTTTATATTTGTTTTAAGTATCTATTTCTGAATATTGAAAACAATTATAAGCAAACATTATGTGCCATTTCAATTTTTAATCTACATCGCACCCCTTAGTGATAATACAAGCCTTTTTGGATAGTGGTCTATGTACACATTTATCAGAGTGTCGTATTTCAAAACAAAATGAATCACTGGCTGTAGTTAACTAAACAAGATTTTGCACTCAGGTGATTGAAGCAGTTTTTATTTTAGTTTTCTTCTTTAAATTAAAACGTTAAGAATTGAATCACCCAAACATGGTTGAATTGTGGCCTTACAGATGTCAATAAAATGACTGGGATACTGCTGCTGTAGAGACATGGAAAGGGCGAGAAAACAAAAGCCATTGTTCTAATAAATAGAGAAGAAAACATATTGGATTTTATCGATTTCCCCCATGAATTTTAAATTTGTTTTTATTCCAATAAAGTCAGTCTTGCAATTGGATTTGATGTATTGCTGGTCTTTTTTACTTTACACTGACTAGAAAGCTCACATTTACCCCATTAATCTAAATGCTGATTCAGAGTATTGTTTTTCCTTTTAAGTTCTTGATGTTGTCTTTAAGGTTCACAGTGACTGTGCTAATGAGCAGTGAGTTAAGTGCATTCTTTTTATATCCATTAAAGCAGTGGCAGCTTCAGTTTTTTAGTCATTCACTTGAGTACCCAAATGTTATTGCATATATGCAACAGTTTGCTTGGCTTTAATCAGGGAATTTGATAACATAGTGAAGCTTGGAAACCCCCTCTGGCCATGTATAGCGTGCAATAATTGGAGATTGGTCACGTATGGCTGAATTGCTTTTTAATATCCTCCTTAGTATTAAATAATAACAAGAGATACTGCAATATGAGTTGGTTAATTAAAGTCCAGGTTTTAATTGTTAATTGCTCCCTGTAGCATAATTTGCAGTACTTAAATTAGCTGTTTCCTGCTGGTCACAAAATTGTACCTTGAAATGATTGAAGCATTGGTTTCCCTTTTCTTTTTGCTTGTGCCGTTGACGTCATCTGTGTTTAATTGAACATTTGAAGAAGTCCTAAGAGCCTGGTCACTTAAACATGCAGAGAAAGATTTTACTTGATTACATTTCAAGTAGGAGCACAAAAATAGGGTTTAATTTTCCAAGGTTAGAAATTTTTTTGTCATCGATTAATATTATTTTTGTAGTATAAGCCACATCTGCATTACTTTTGTAAATGCTGCATTCAGAATCTTAATGCTATTCATGGATTTTTTTTAAGTGATGGCATTTTGTGATGCTGATTGTAGGAGCTTCTTGCAGCAAACTCTGATTTTATAATCAATATTAGACTAGTTGTGAACATTGAATTGGCCCAGTGTGAGTGTGGGTATATCCATGAGTGTGCCCAAAGAAGAGATGGCCCTCCTTCCAGAGTTGATTCCTGTCTTGCCAATACTCTGCTACTGTATTTTTGACACTGGTTCTCCACAACAATGAAATAGAGAAACAATTTAGCCAATGAATGGATGGATATCTCTAATCAACTCTGATGTGGGCAGTCCTATGAAAACATTTATACTTTTTTTCAACCCTTAACCAAAAACATCACCTGTGGTAAGATGGCTAGGACATGTGCACCAAAAGAAAGATGGCTGCATAGCAAAAGGTGTTGATGTATGGTGAGCTGGCCATTGCACACCGCCTGACAGGCCGACCAACAATGCACTATTAAGATGACTGCAAATGTGAAGTGAAACTCGCTGGCATTGACCTCATGAGCTGGGGACTTTTTGTAGATGACCAGGATGTCGGGCAACATGCTTTTTAAGAAGGAGTCAAGAGGGGCAAGGAATCAAAAGCTGGATGACACAAGCCAACTCAGAAAGCAGAGACTCCAAATTCACTCTACTGATACACAATTCAGCCTGTGTCTGCAGCACCTGTAGGAAAGATTACCATGCCAGGATTGGGTTATTCAGCCACTACAGATGCTGCCCGCAATAGGACTGATCCAAACTATCCACAGCACTACATAATCTTCCAAAATAGACAGATGTCGACAACGGTAAGATTTCAATTATCTGGCATGAATACAAAGTTGAAGTTATTGTACCTTCAGTGCAATCAATAATGGGTGAGTCGGTTAGTCAGTTTCTAACAGCAAGTCACTGCTTGCACTATGTATCAATGAAATGTCAGGATTGTTCACATAAAGTCCTTAAAAATTGCCATCTAATGGTAGTAATCAGAACTTCTTGGCCATTTGGGTTGCTTCCATTCAACACAGAGGCAAGAGCTTAGTGGCTTCTTAAAAGATATATTGCAAAGGGCCCCAAAAAGACTTGAAACAGTCCACTAGCAGTAATAGCCGTATCTAGTAAATAGCATAGCAATATATGGAGCAGGCTGTCTTTTTGTTTCCAAAATAGCTGGTATAAAGTAAAGCTACATATTCTTATTTTGGCTACAACTAAGAACTATTTTTCTTATCATTTAGTAGGTTGGTTATTCTTTCAGTTATTTGGGGATTTAAAAAAAGTCAGTATTTGTGCAAAAGTATAAGCTTTTTATTCAAAAATGATGGAGGTGTATTCCTTGCACAATGTTCTACTTCATAACAAATACAGGTCTGCTTTACAGTTACATTTGACAAAAAATGCATAGCAACAAGTTTTGTCAATAACTTTTAAGTTCAAGCGTAACACTCTCAAGACAGTTGATTATATCAAAGTGTAGTGGGCTGAAACCACTGTTAATCGCGATCAAATGTTGCCTAGAGTATGTGATTTTATCTGCTTAGCAGAAAGGAGTGAAAGATGAACCGACTGTCATTTGTTTCAAGGCTTCTTTATCTTTAGAGTATAGCATCAAATTCTGGCCATCACTATAATCAAAATGAATATAAACAAGGTTTTGCATATTGTCGATGACTCGAATTCTGCAATTTCTTAGAAGGATTTTGAGCTGCCAGAGAAAATGGAAGAAAGTGACAATGAGAGTGCTGCTGAATTATCCCTAGTGATCACCATTTGCACTCATGCATTTTCCTCTTAGGTGTTCATGCTCCTGTACAGAATGAGGTCATTTTTAAAGATCTTGCGAGAGGTGGATTTCTTATCAGATATAAAGCTAAAGTGACTTTATACGTTTGAGTTCTTTGGCCTTTAAGCTCCCATCATATTAACACTCTACTGCTTCTCCAGATCTCAAAATGTGATTGGGATTACCCTTGATCAATGAAGTATTAACTATCTGATAACAAAAGTCTTTGGCAACTGTTGTTATCGATGACATTGATTAGTTGTTGCAGACCTAATTTCTTTCATTCTTGTTTATCATGCTGTCTCAGAGTAGTGGTGTGTTGCATGATGGCTGGACATGCAGATAAGAATTTCACCATACCATGTACATGTAGCAATACTTCTATTACTTTTACTCATAGTAGTGAGAAACAAAAGATTGAGTTTTATCTCTACATTTATAAAATAATATCCAACAAGTAGCTTTTCTGCCTTTTGTTAATCATATTGTTATTCTTGTGGCTGTAAAATATTTTTCTCTAATATGCATTATTTGTTGATATTTCCAGACGATTTTAATGGTGCAGGAGGATTGCTCCAAAAAGGAACTGAATGAACTGTTTTACATAGAAACTCCAAGTTTCACTATCTACAGTAGAAATGAACTTACTATGATTTCTTATGCTACATTTCTGTTGTTTCAAGTTATTTTGCTCAACTAAAGGAATCCTAATGCACCTTCCATAACACAATGGAACATGATGTCTCATATTACATAAAACTGAGAAAAAATTATATTTTTATCTGTGTGGAGCTGTGCAGAGCTTCTTTAGAATTTGGTAAATATTCATTATTGTTTTTCTAAAATAGGCTGGGCTGATGACGTTTTTGTTTAACTTTTGTTGCCTCAATCAATATGAGGAAATATAATATAATGGGCTTTTCATTATTAATTTGGCTTCTGCATTGGGTAAGGGTGGAGATTATAGTGTTGTCAGATTAATGAAACTTAAATCATTCTGTGATTGACTGGACTGATTGTATTTTTGATTAAACTGATCTTTGTTATTGTTTTGTGTGCTTGAAAAAATGCTTCAATATAAAATAAACTATTTTCTATGTTAGCATACACTGTTACTTTTTTAAGCTGTTAGAGCTTGTGAATTTGTTTAGAACTATTTTAATAAGCTTAACTAAATTTTGAATTTTGCCATAGTTGTACTTACAGTGCATCCGGAAAGTATTCACAGCGCATCACTTTTTCCACATTTTGTTATGTTACAGCCTTATTCCAAAATGGATTAAATTCATGTTTTTCCTCAGAATTCTACACACAACACCCCATAATGACAATGTGAAAAAAGTTTATTTGAGGTTTTTACAAATTTATTAAAAATAAAAAAAACTGAGAAATCACATGTACATAAGTATTCACAGCCTTTGCTCAATACTTTGTCAATGCACCTTTGGCAGCAATTACAGCCTCAAGTCTTTTTGAATATGATGCCACAAGCTTGGCACACCTATCCTTGGCCAGTTTCGCCCATTCCTCTTTGCAGCACCTCTCAAGCTCCATCAAGTTGGATGGGAAGCATCGGTGCACAGCCATTTTAAGATCTCTCCAGAGATGTTCAATCGGATTCAAGTCTAGGCTCTGGCTGGGCCACTCAAGGACATTCACAGACTTGTCCTGAAGCCACTCCTTTGATATCTTGGCTGTGAGCTTAGGGTCGTTGTCCTGCTGAAAGATGAACCGTCGCCCCAGTCTGAGGTGAAGAGCGCTCTGGAGCAGGTTTTCATCCAGGATGTCTCTGTACGTTGCTGCAGTCATCTTTCCTGACTAGTCTCCCAGTTCATGCCGCTGAAAAACATCCCCACAGCATGATGCTGCCACCACCATGCTTCACTGTAGGGATGGTATTGGCCTGGTGATGAGCGGTGCCTGGTTTCCTCCAAACGTGACGCCTGGTATTCACACCAAAGAGCTCAATCTTTGTCTCATCAGACCAGAGAATTTTGTTTCTCATGGTCCGAGTCTCCTTCAGGTGCCTTTTGGCAAACTCCAGGTGGGCTGCCATGTGCCTTTTACTAAGGAGTGGCTTCCGTCTGGCCACTCTACCATACAGGTCTGATTGGTGGATTGCTGCAAAGATGGTTGTCCTTCTGGAAGGTTCTCCTCTCTCCACAGAGGACCTCTGGAGCTCTGACAGAGTGACCATCGGGTTCTTGGTCATCTCCCTGACTAAGGCCCTTCTCCCCCGATCGCTCAGTTTAGATGGCCGGCCAGCTCTAGGAAAAGTCCTGGTGGTTTCGAACTTCTTCCACTTACGGATGATAGAGGCCACTGTGCTCATTGGGACCTTCAAAGCAGTAGAAATTTTTCTGTAACCTTCCCCAGATTTGTGCCTCGAGACAATCCTGTCACGGAGGTCTAAAGACAATTCATTTGACTTCATGATTGGTTTGTGCTCTGACATGAACTGTCAACTGTGGGACCTTATATAGACAGGTGTGTGCCTTTCCAAATCATGTCCAATCAACTGAATTTCTTACATGTGGACTCCAATTAAGCTGCAAAAACATCTTAAGGATGATCAGGGGAAACAGGATGCACCTGAGCTCAATTTTGAGCTTCATGGCAAAGGCTGTGAATACTTATGTACATGTGCTTTCTCAATTTTTTTATTTTTAATAAATTTGCAAAATCCTCAAGTAAACTTTTTTCACGTTGTCATTATGGTGTGTTGTGTATAGAATTCTAAGGAAAAAAATGAATTTAATCCATTTTGAAATAAGGCTGTAACATAACAAAATGTGGAAAAAGTGATGCGCTGTGAATACTTTCCGGAAGCACTGTAAGTATTACGTGGGCTTTGTGATATTCATAAAAATGTAAACTGTGTTGTTTGCGTTGTTGCTTTCTTAAACCCAAGAGTACAGCTAGTAATTCTTGACTCAAGAAATGTAGTCAGTAACATGGTCCAGTCTCCATTATCCTTGACCACTAAACACATACAAAGTCTACATCATTATTACTCAGGTTTTATAAAATCTGCAGATTTCTTTATCTCTGTTCTCCTTCACAGCCTTATTCCCTTTATCTCCCATGAAGCACACTCTTTATGACATTAATGTAATTTTTTTGTGCTAGTTCATTACAGTTGAGAGAATAGAGTTTCCTCCAGACTAACTGTGGGCCATAAACAGTTTTTATCCTTCATTTAATACTGAAAGTAAAAACAATTATGAAATAAATTTTTCATAGGCAACTCTGGCCCCTTCTACAGGCAACATGTAATACAGAAACTGGAGTTTATATAGACACCAGGACAGATACAACAGTACACTAATGCAGCTTTCATCTCCAATTTAGGTTCTTTGTCATCCTGCTTTTAGTTAATCCATAATACTTTTTTGAATTTCAGGTACATTTAGCCACAAGAACATTATTCTGGTTCATCATGGTTTGTTTGATTGAGGATTGACTAAGGCCTGAGATATGCTAAAGGGTCATTTTGACCATCTCCTAAAGAATGTTACAGTTTTCAAATAAGTCGCTCTGTGTTATTCTGTCTACCAATAAACAGATTAAAAATATAATTTGAGGGCTGCCAGGCTGGTGAGAGATTGACAGGGGTAGGTACATAAGTGCTCCAGTGCTTTTAATAAAATCCAACAAATCAGAACTGTGTTCAAAAGTGCAGTGGAAATCTTTAAGAAACAAATAAATAATCCATTAAATGTCTGTGGACGTTAAAACAATCCAATAAATAAATCAATTAAAAACATTGAGCTTTAAAGCCAGAGACAGTCCACAAAACCCTAAATCCTGCCATTTTAAAACTAACGCCTCCTCCCCTTTATCCTGTTTGGATCTTACAAGAGAAGACTCAGACCGTTAGGTGCAGTCAACCTTCATAACCTGGCTCAGTTCCCTGCTGCCCTTACATCGGCATGCACAGGGCAACCTGTCGAATTACACACACTTCTCCCGCCGCTCACGCTTGGCTCTTATGGGAGACACAGTCAATTGGGCTGCTCAATTAGTCCAAGAGTACAGCATAAAATCACTCAAGATGTCACAAAGAATCCTAAAATAAACCCGGAGAACTGCATGTTTCACTTGACTTGGGAAGGACCACTGGTTATGACAGACAATCATAAAATAACCTTCAGTGGTTAGTAATAAGGTGGAAGCCACTGCTTATCAAGGAGAACCTAAATGTTCACCTCTCATTTGTCAGGAAGCACTTGGATAATGCCCAAGTCCTTTGGTGTAGAGCACTGGTGTCGAACTCCAGGCCTGGAGGGCCGCAGTGGCTACAGGTTTTCATTCAGACCCTTTTCCTAATCAGTGACCTGTTTTCACTGCTAATTCAGTTTTTAATAGCCTTGTTAGAAGGATTCAGTCCTCTGAATCGATTCGTTTCCTCATTAAATGGCAGTCAAACAGAAATGACACGTGAAAAGAGCCGACAGATGACCAGCTAAACTGGGGCTTCAAACTCCAACCAGTTTCTTAATGAGAGGCCAATTTAATTCCACAGCTTGTTGTTGCTCTCGTTCTGCCACAGCTGACATTTCCAAAACTGATTTTCTGTTTTTCATAAGAACATCGTCAAAGTGTTTTGGTGAGCTGAGAGATCAACCTTACTGAGACCTTCACCTTTCTTTATTTACAGATATGTGTAATGTGGCAGCTTGTTTTGTGTCTCATTATTGTTTGGCTGCTAATTAAGGAAAAAGAAACAGCTAAAGGGCCTGAGCCAAGTTAATTAAAAAGAAGTAATTAGCAGCAAAAACTGGTCACTAATTAAGAAGATGGTTAGAATGAAAACCTACAGCCACTGCATCCCTCCAGGACCGGAGTTTGACACCCCTGGTGTAGAGTGTCCTATAGACAGATGAGGTGGCATGTTATTAAGTGTAAGAGGGCAATTACATTTTCATACAGTGGCATTTGGTGTTATAAAACCTTGCTCCTTTAATAAATGGTGCAAATAAAAAGTATGTATTACTCAGGTACCATTTATCTAATATTAGATTTTGGAAGTAGATACCTGAAAACACTCAACGTCAAAATTAACAATGTCAGAGAACATCAGAGGGGGCAAATATGTCTTCAGTATGCTGTTAGGATTCCTTCTTGATTCCTTTTCAGTGTCTTAAAATAAGAACCATATATGAGTCAGTATTTAATTTGTAGGATAACTGACTTAATTTTTCATGCTTTCCATAGACTAAGCCTGTATCCATTGTATAGGTTATTGTTAGGAAGACTTTTATTTCAACTTTCTATTTAGCTGTAATAGAAAAAAAAAAGCTGGTATAGAGGTTGACATAAAATGAATGAGCATATACTTGCTGTGTAAACTCTTTTTTTAAATTGCTGCAAGTTATCATCTCTTGTTAAGGCCTGTAAATGAAATAATGAGGAAGAATTGCCTTGAGTCTCATTTGGGCAAGTTAAAGTTCTACTCCTATTGCTTCAATCAGTGACTTTCATGGTTTTCGAAAATGTCCTTTGGCGCACTGTTAGCAATGAGATGGGCCTTAAAGTATGCGAACGAACTCATAAACCTCTTAATCTTAAGGTGTGTGTGAAAATAAGTAAACTGTTTACCTAGAGTCCATGTCTCAGTGGGGTAGTGCTGATGAATGGTGCTGTATATTCTGTTCTTCATGCAACTCTTTACAATTTGACAGCATAGCAGTGTAATTGTACTCACAGGAAAACTTTGATGAGCTTCTCTTTTAGCCAGCAGATTTCTTTAATCCTGGTCTAAGCAAGTGTTGTGACACTGAGTGATAACATGGCATTAATAGAAACATTAAAAACAAAGTGGCCTCAAAAAATCTTTATGGTCTTGCAAGAGGTGAACAAAATGTATGCTTTACTTACTAAAACTAGTTTGAAATGAAAATGTGAATGAAAACTCTTAGCAGAAGATAATCATTATTTGGCTGTTTTGTGCATAGGGTATACTAAAACAATCATTCTTTACGTGGTAAAGACAGTTAACAAATTTCTGAAAATTTGTTTATGAATGGCAGGTTCCGTGTTTTAATAAACCTTTAACCCTGGTACATTAAGAGTACTTGTTGTAGTAGCAGTAGTAGTATTGTCCCGTGTAAAGAGTACAGTAAAATTCTTACTTGCATGTCCAACCAATATGCAGCATGTTCACACACTACAAAGGCTTGTAGCTAAAATAGTTCTTGTCTCCATAGTTTATCCTCTTATGTGTTGCATTAGATGAGATGGACTTGCTTCCTGTATAAGAAAAGTGAATACTTCACACGCAGACAAGCAGCAAATTGCCTAATGTCATCTTTGTTCTATAGAAAAGTAGTTCTTAGACTCATTTTACTATTTTGGCATTGCTGGTAATCATTTTTACATACTCTTTTGAAATGCATTATTACGACCTTAAGTAATCTTAGGCTTTCTACTGTGCAGCATATTAGAGACAGAAATATATTCAGGGCTAAAACTACAGCTCAGATTCCATCAAGGTTATATTTTAATACAGTGTGCCAGATAAAATAAATATATCCAGTTCTACTGTTCCCTACTACATATTGCAATTTGTTTAAACACATTGGAATTTGATACTCTGTGCTCCTTTTTGAGTATACACTTCAGACAATGAAGATATTTTACTGATTCTGTATAAGCAAAATTTTTGGTGAAATGTTTTGCTCATCATGATAATGTGGGTAGTTAACAGTGCATTTTATGTTATCTTATTTAGCTGAAGTACAATTGTTTCCTTATTTTTAGAACTGGAATATTGACAGGTGAAGTAAGTTCCTTATGATCTCACAGCAGTGCCTTAGTCCCTTAGGACACAGTCCCCAATTATTTCTGTTTTATTTTAGCTTCATTTGTGGAAAAGAAAGTCTATGCTTAAGTAAGGCAGGGAAACACTTAATAGATAAATACATGTGACACAAGGTTGAATTAAGCAGACTCAGTAAATAGAATGAGTGAATGGAAAAACAAGCTTAAATCTCTTCACTTTTTACATTTTAAAAGTGTGAGAAACATCTATTTTGGCACATTCTACCTCTTTTTGCTGTATGCAATGCTGTGAGAAAGAACATTTCCTGAACAGTGTGGCATCTTTGCTATACCTAAACATGGAGACCAAATTTTTCTGACTCTTAAATTGCAATTACAGAATTGAACTGAGAATGAACGTCCCATATTTTTGCATAGGTTGAAAGAATACTTTTCAGTTAAGATAAGATTTTAAAACAAACAATAAGATTAAAATCAATTCTTTAATGAACAGGAATCCAGGGAAGAGAGGCTAAAATTGGTGTGATATGATTATGTTTTCACGTGCCAGTTAGGAGCCTGGTCACAGTATTGTAGACTACTTGTAAGTGAGCAAGAGACGACTAGTTGACTCCAGTGTGTAATGCGTTGCAGTGGTCAAGCCGAGACGAAACAAAGGCATGAATCAGTTTTTCAACATCAGTTACAGATAGAAACAGGCTTTAGTAACATAGTTAAATTGTTTGTCAAATTTGAGGGCACTATCAAAAATTATGCCAAGATTATTTACTGAATGTTTACAGTAAATAGATACTTTATTAATCCCAAGGGGAAATTCACAAGGTTGTCAGAGGCTGAGATTATTTGCTGGAGCACAGGCAAGGGTCCAAACCACACAACCAGTGGTTTTTTTTTTTTTTTTTTTTTTTTTTTAATCATTTAGACTGAGAAAATTCATGTTTTACTGTCTTTCAGACATTTCATTAAGGTTTTTGGGAAAATGTTGCTTTTTTTGTGGAATCGTGTGTATCATTTGCGTATCAGTGAATAGAAATATTACATTTTTTTTTTAAATACTAGGGGGCTGTGCCCCCTGCTCGCCTCGCTCAACTCAGGACACGCTGCGCGCCAGCCACTTTGCATCTCTGCCGCTCGAGTAGTGAAGGGGGGGCTGAACGCACGCTGAGGAGATGCGGTCGGATCAGCTGCTGTCTTGCTGCTGCTGAGTTTTGTGTTCTGTTTGTTGCACTGCATGTTAATCATTTAAAGGCTTGTGCAGCAGCTGTCCTTTTGTCTCACTGCCTTGTCTCGCGGGACGTTAAATTGTCTCTCGCAGGATGTTAAAGTGTCTCCGAGAAAATCACATATAGTCTCTTTCCAAGCCTTCCAAGATTTTTTTTTATAATAGAGAGATATCCTTAGGGCAGCATGAATAATAATAATAATTTTAAAGCACCTTTCAGGGTACCCAAGGAAACTGTACATTAAATATTCATAACATCAAACAGTCCAATATACAAACACCATTAACAAGGTTAACAAAAAGCAGTATTAAAAAGATACATTTTAAGTTTGGATTTAAAAACAGAAAGTGAGGTACAGGTAACAGAGTTTCAAAGGCAGGGTGCATTCCATAGCTGTGGCCCTGGTACACTAAAAGCCCTGTCACCCATAGTACACAATCTGCACAGTGGACTGGTTAACAGTCAGAAGAACAAAGTGAGTGTAATGGAGTATATGGACATAATGAATAAGACATGTAAAGAGGGACTAGGCCATGAAGAGCCTTAAAGACTAAAAGGAAATATTTATATTGAATGCAGAAAGGAACACATAGCCAATGTAACTTTAGGAGTAATATGCTCTCAAGGTTTTAAATGTGTAACTACCCTTGCTATCGAATTTTGTATATATTGTAGCTTGTTTAGGCTTCAAGCTAGGATACCAAACAACATTGTGTTGCAATGGTCAAGTCGCAAGGTGACAAAAGCATGCATAAGCATCTCAGTTGCAGTATCAGAGAGCAATATACACAACTCTGAAATTTGTTTTAGATGGAAAAAGGCATCCTTGGTAAATCATTAATATGTGGATCAAAGGTGAGTGTGGAATCAAGAATAACACCAAGATTTTTAACCTGTGCAGACAAAGGTGTAATAAAGCCCAGGATTTTTACTGAGACATGGAGTTTAAATAGTTAATGCCTCAGTTTTATTGTTATTCAGTAGTACAGGTCTGAGAAAGTTTTCAGACAAATAGTGTTTTATGTCAGCCATACAGGCAACCAGTGCAGGAGGAGATAATGTTTGCATAAACCCTGTGTGTAAATAAATCTGTATATCATCAGCATAACAATGAAACTGTAAACCACACAGTCTAATAATCGTACCAAGACAAAGCATATAAGGTCCAAGAACTAATTCCTGAGGGACAACCTGGGACAGATAAGATGGGTCAGACCTAAACCTACTAATGGCAACAAATTGCTGTTGGTTCTAAAGGAATTATTTAAACCACACAAGAGCACTTCCAGCAATATTTAACTTATTCTCAAGTCTAAACAAAATTAATGTCATGAGAAATAGGTCAAAGGATATAGATTCTTAGGGGACCCGACAGAGGAGAGGACCAGAAGAGGAGGATAAATCACCCAGGCTGACTGAAACACTTCTGCTTGTTAGGTACAACCTGAACTATTCCAAAGCAGCTCCTTGGATGCCCAAGTACTGCTCAAGACGAACAATGAGGGTATCATGATGAAATATATCCAGTGTTGCAATTATATCTAAAAGCATTAAGATAACAGCATTCTACTAATAAAAAATCACCAACAACTCTTAAAAGTGCCGTATTGTGCCTTAAAACCAAACTGAAATGCTTCAAAAATGAAATTCTAAAAGTCTTCAATTATAGAAAGACAACCTTCACCTGGGTTTTAGAAATCCAACTTGAAGATAGGTCTTAAGGTCTTAACAGCATGTTTAAAATAGGCTGGGACTGAACCAGTGATAAGATGACTATTTTTAATAATCAAGACACTAGACTGAACCACATCAAAAACATCTTTAAGAATATGGGAGGGAACATTATGTGCCAGTCGTGTTGTGTGTTTAAGGTGACTAATAATTATCTCAAACTATTTAAAAACAGTGGAGCATGTAGGAGGGACAGAAAGCTTATTAGCAGAAGGTATAATGTTGGATCTAATGTCAGCAATTTTTTGAACAAAACATCTGAGAAAATTCTTGCAGATTGTTTATGACTTGTCATGACATATACTGTAGTAACAGAAGAATTACGAATAGTCTTAATAGTGTTAAATAAAATTGTTAAATAAATTGGCGAAGTGTCCATTAAGATATCAAAAGTCACCTGATGCTTATCTTGTTTCCATTTAGGCTCTGCCTGCCTACATGCCCGTCTGAGGGTATGAGTAGCATCATTTAACCACTGCACAGGTTTAGATTTTGAGCACTTGACCTTAAATGGAGCAACAGAGTCTAATGTGTTAGAACAAGTATCATTAAACAACGTAACTAAACTCTCAGTGCTCAGCTGAAGTGAGGTGGATTACAAAAGCATTCATAAAAGCTATGGAGAACTGGCTGGCAGTAGTGGAGTTTATTGTGCGAAAGCAACAAGCCTGATTACAAATATTAACTATATGGCAGTATATGGAAGTCTCGGTTATAACAGGCATGTGATCAGAAAAGCAAACGTCACATATTTCACTGTTACAGACAGATACACTGGATCTCGGTTTATCGAATGGTTTATGTTCATGTTTATGTGTTGGGCCTCTTACAAACTGAACAAGATTAAAAGAATCAATAAGGTTTAAAATGTTTTAAACCAAACGTTTACTCAGACAGCACACATGAATAATAAAGTCCCAGAGAGTAAAAATCCTTTCATAATTTGGTATAATTCCTGCCCGATACCTCATAAATAAAATTTTTGTAAAATTTTGGTGTTCAGTTAACCACTGCACAGAGTACAGGACAGAACTGATCCATTTCAAACAGCTGTAGGTCAAAGCTGGAACAAAGGTCCATTGTTAATTGACAACAATAACAGCCTTTAAATATAATATAATCCACTTCTCCGATGGAATATGTCTAGGTTTTACTCCAAAAAAAAAAGCATATTAATTTTAATGCTGATGTGCCGGAACTCTTATAGGAACTATTTAGCATCCACATAGAAATATGGTCAGTTTTTCCACAATTCATCTAATGGAAAACACTCAAGACTGTTAAGTGACCAAAATTTGATCACTGAATTTTTATGTGTGATATTTTGTAGTTTAATCCCATAACGGTAGTGAAGGAAAAAAGCTGATCAGAGACTCTGCAACATTAATTCTCTTGTGAGAGGTAAAAAAATGTATGATGATAGCTTTATTTCAGCAGAGCACAACAGCCGCAGTTTGGAAATTGGCATTGTAGTCATGAGGCATGCAGCATTTCCAAATGATCAGTCAAACCACTTCTGGAATTGTATTCTTAAAACTGAAGAACTGTAATTGAATTCCCTGAGTACCCACAATGCTTCACCACAGATTTGACTGGGTCATCATGAGGACCAAAAGTGGAAATAGTCTTGTCACTCAAAGTAAGCCATAAAGCAGCATGTGAGTGAAATGAATTCTGCTTCTTAATATGTACTTGTGCCCTGATGTGAAAGCCATACAAACAAGAAGAATAAATGATCCCAGAGGGCACAAATTATACAGGAACATTTTCTTGAGATCGCAAGGTGAAGTTATAACTGTTATTTTTTTTTCCACAAAAAAAAGAGATCAATCTATCACCAAGGCTTTAATTTGTGTATTGGTCTGCCTCAAAATTGCATAGATGTTTAATAATTAACTGCCTTATTGTGCTTCAGATTGTCACATTTTTGTAGCTGTTAAAAAGAGTTTAAATTATAGGTTTCTTTTACTTGAAATCAGGCTTCAGTTTTTGCAGTCTAATCTAAATCTAGATTTTAGTTAATCTTTTACAGCTAATTATTCCCATAGAGCCTTTAAACAGGTTAAGCGCAGACAGCTTCTGTCTCTGGTGAGGAAGATTAGAATTAAAATGGGGCCTTGGTCTGTTGTTTTTGAGTTGAAAATAATCATAAAAACTGTTTTTGTAATAAAAAATAGTTAAACAAGGCCTTTGGCAATCACAAAGTAGTATTACTCCAACATTGTATGATGCACAAATTCACGTTGCTTAATGTGGCAATGATTTCTTTATAGTTAGGATATTCATTGTGCTCAATTCATGACTTTTGTAATGAGACTACTGTATATATTATGTCCAATCCTAGTAGATGTTAAAATTAAAGGGGTGTCTTTTTGGGGTTATTTATAACTTTAAGCTTTTCATTCTTTTTGGAGCTTTGTAAAATGTCATTTTGTGACATAACCAAAACATTAAGTATAATTTTTTTTGTTTGCTCTTATTTGTCAGCCTTGTGCATTTTTTGCTTTTATTCAGTAAAGCTGGCTTTTTATTCAGACTTTTTTTTGCCATACTATAAAGTGACATCTGGAGGAAGTCCTTTTATTGTGGTGTTGCCTAATAACGAATGTTTTAAGAATTTGTAGGCAGACAATCTGTGCAGAAATAAAAAAAACAAAAGATTTTATATTCAAAACCAATCAACACTGAATCTAGTAATGTATTCTGTTTGTTTTCTAATTGTAGAATTGTGTACTGTATATGTAGGTGGGGTTCGAATAGCAGCAAGTTAGGTTCTGTATAAAATAAAGACAACCTGATTTGATGACTTTGCAGTGGTGGCATCACACATGGTCACTTCCGTTCACAAGGTACCAGGTCATCAAGTTTGATTCTGAGCCTGTGCCTTCTGTCCATAGCATGCGTGTCTTTCCCACGTTCATATTTGGTCAATGCTCAAGTCTTGTGACTTCTTTAAATTTCTTTGAAGTCAGTTGGTTTGTATGGTAAACATAGCACCACAGTCCCTTTGCCAGTTACCTCACAAGTTTCTCTGTGTCATTGCCTCCTCTCTCCCCCTTTCTTATACATGTTTTTCCTGTCAGTCATCTCATTGTGACTTTTTCAGAGGTTGGTGTTAGGAGGGATATTTATCACATTTTTGTGCCGTGGAAACAAAAGCTCTCTGTGAAGCATTAGCATCATTCTTTAAAGGATGTGGCACATATTGCATACTACCATAGTGAATAGTAGTATAAATAAAGAGTGGTACATCACTCGCCACAGAATTTCTGCTTGAAAGAACTTTACTACACAATCATGTTTCAACCCATCACAAACATGTACGCGACCCAGTTTTGGTTGTGATACAAAGTTTAACAAACACTGGTTTTGAGGACAAGCTCAGTAAAAGCAGCACTTGTCTTTGAATGCGTCTTGGGTGGTATGGTTGTCATGATTTAATTCCCACTTGTCCTTTTCAAACAGATAGGAACATACATTGCCACTTCCTTTTACCTACCCTAATTAGGGCTACTTAGTGTACTCTGTATTCTGTTGTTTGGCGTGGAAAGGTTAATGGAATTAGCAGAAGCACAAGTGTAAGTCAGGAATATACAGCACACTTGTCTTCAGTTTAAAGGGCTATACTAGTACAATTTGATTTCTGAAACATGCTGTGTATTTATATAAACAACATAATCCATCTTCATCTGTAAGATTTATCTCCAGCTTTCTGCCACAACTTAACCAAATCAGCAAGTACAAAATAAAATACACTCTTGAATAAATTGTAAGACTTTGTACCACATGTGTATGTGTGTATTATTTCATCAGAATGTGCTTTTAAGTTTCACAATTTATTGTTCATGCTTGTCATGAACTAACAAAAGTTTAGTGTGATAAGTACATAGTACACTGGATTTTTTTTTTACTATTGACATTAATAAAGTATCAGAAGGGAAACAAGGTGAATACAGCATTGAAAACATCTGTGAACGATAGGGGACGCTCTCGCTCCCTTGAACCCCTGTCCACGACTCCAGACACCAGGTAAAAGTCCTCAAGTTGACTTTATTTTGTCGCCACAGTGCACAAAGCACACTCTCCACCACAATACTCATTAAATTACAACAAACCACAATAATACAATCCTCCAGCTCCCAGACGCGTTGCCACCCTTCCACCCAGCTCAGCTC
>JANRMT010062835.1:73661818-73707238 GCA_026402145.1 Polypterus bichir lapradei
AGTACTTCCGGGCTGAAGAAAAATATAAATCTTCATCTGACCCGGAAGTGCTATTGGATCACATGGACTGAAGGACAGGAGCGCTTCCGGGTCAAGGACTGTATAAATGATTGTGGGAAACCCAGCAAGCTGAGCCGGAGTTGGGAGGAAGTGCGACAGAGTTGCTGAGTGGAGAGGAGGATTTATTGTGTTGATTATTGTTTATTATTGTATTACTGAGTATTGTGGAGGTGGAGGTGCTTTGTGCACATTATTGGAGAAATTAAAATAATTTCTGGGACTTTTACCTGGTGTCTAGACATAGTGACTGTGGGTTACAAGGGGCAACAATATCACAATGTCACAATATATATCTATATATAACTGTATCTATATATATATATATATATATATATATATATATAATTTCCATCCATCCGTCCATTATCCAACCCGCTATATCCTAACCACAGGGTCACGGGTGTCTGCTGGAGCCAATCCCAGCCATCACAGGGTGCAAGGCAGGAAACAAACCCCGGGCAGGGCGCCAGCCCACCACATATATATATATATATATATATACACACACCACTATATAAATATATATGAATGAATATATATATATATATATATATATAAAGGCAATTTATTATCTTGGAGAGGTCCTTGGCAAATTGAATTGATTGGACACAGTTTAGACAAAGGCACTCACCTGTGTATATATGGTCTGACATTTTCCAATGCATTTTGTGACACAAACAAAGCTGTGAAACCTAAGGAACTCTCTGTATACCTCCGTGATTTAATTGTGTTGAGACATGGATTAGGAGAAGAGAATAAAACTATTTCTAAAGCTTTGATTGTTCCCAGGAATGCAGTGGTCTCAATAATTGTGAAATGGAAGAAATTTGGAACCACCAGGGCCTTTTATAGATTTGGCTGTCCATCCGTTCAAAGTGAGTAACCGGGCAAGATGGGCCTTTGTCAGGGAGGTGATCACAAAACCAGTGGTCACTTTAATAGAGCTTCAGTAGTACTCTGTTGAGATGGGAGAACCTGTTGGAAGGACGGCTGTCTTAGAAACACTCCCTTGATAAGGCATTCGTTGTAGAGTGGCTAGAGGAAGGTCGCTCTTGAGTAAAAGGCATATGATAACTTTTAAAGGACTCTGAGAGCATGAGAAAAGTATTCTCTGGTGTGATGAGACAAAAGTTGAACTCTTTGGGCAGAACTCCAGGCTGTCTATATCTGCTGAAGACTCACTACTCATTGTGTGTCATGGGAGTTAAAAGATACCTATGTATTGTATAGCCCATTTTCTTTTGCATAATTAGTTATTGAGAAAGCAACACTTACCTTTTTGGGCAGAGGAGGAGGTGCAGCAATGACGAGAGGCTCCAATGGGCTGTTGACTTATAGGCCCACGTTGCTGGGAAGGCCAGCAGCCTGAGCACAGAGAGAGGTTGCAAATAAATGAACTTTGATTTGAAGAAGATGGAAAGCTTTTAGATTTAAAATACCAGGAAAGATATAAAGGGGCACTCTCTCCTTCCTTGTAGTAAAAGAAAGAGAACCATGTCTTTCTGTGGGTATGCATGCAAGGCAAACTTGTTTAAAAATAGAGTTCCAGGAGGGAAAGAGTCTGAAATACAAGGGCTTGGCCATGGTAGTCTCATGGCTGTATTAATCAGGATTGCTAGGTGCTAGAGGTGATCTTTTCTGCTTGAGCCTGCTAGCTAGAAACACATGAGGTGAGCAGATATTACTTGAGTGAGGAAAGGCCTAGAAATTCAGACTGGATCTACTCTGTGTCGTGTATTTGTAAATAGTATAATATTTTTCTATTTTTTTTTCTTTATTTTGAAGGGAAGTAAAAGGAAGAAAAGGATTCGTAAATGTTCTTGTAGCTTTTTGCTTGTTTAAAGAGTATCACCAAAATGCTCTTTTTTTTATTTATTTTTGATGAACATCACTAACTTTGTTCCTTCTCACTGTAAATAAAGAAGCACTGTTTTATATTTTTGTCAGTGTCTCCTTTCTATACAGCTCTAATCTCTATCATGAACTACACAATGTCCATTCAGGGTTCAAGGTCTTGCCATGATTTGAAAGGCATTGGGCATCACAATCACCTGCCTAATATCATCAGTACAGTGAAGCAGTGTGGTGGCAGCATCATGCTAGAAGGGGTGCTTCTTAGCAGTAGAGGCAAGGAAGTGTGCTCAGAATTGAGGGAAGGATAAATACAGGAAAACACAGAGAGGTCTGTGATGGAAACCTGCAT
Source organism: Polypterus bichir lapradei (assembly GCA_026402145.1). Lineage (NCBI taxonomy): Eukaryota > Metazoa > Chordata > Cladistia > Polypteriformes > Polypteridae > Polypterus > Polypterus bichir. Next base: position 73,664,082 of record JANRMT010062835.1, read on the forward strand.
CGGCGTTCACACAACCTCAGACTGGAATAACTGTTCACCTTTCAGAATTACCCGAAGCATACAGCCAAGACAATGTTGGAATGACTTTGGTACAAGTCTCTGAATTTCTGTGAGAGACCCAGCCAAAAAAAACAGACTTAAACCTCATAGAACCTGATGATGGCACATTTCAGATGCTTCTCATTGAGTCTAATGGAGCGTGAGAGGATCTGCCTGGAAGAATAGGATAAACTACCCAAATCCAGGTGTGCAAAGCTTGTAGAGACTTGCCCAAGATGACTCTGAGCACTAATTGCTGCCAAAGTGGCTTCTGCAAAATGTTGAATTAAAAGTCTGTTAAGTTTTTGATTTTTAACAAATTTGTAAACTTTTCTGAAAACATTTTCACTTTATCATTATGGGTGATTGAGTGTGGATTAGTTTGAGGGAAAAGTGGCATATTTGTCCAACTGAAATTAAATCCACAACAGAATAAAGTGTGCAGAAAGTAAGTAGGTCTTAATTTCTAAATACACTGCATATATAGCAACAATATTTTAAGTTTATTGGAAATAAAGTTCATAACCCTGTTTATTTTAACAAGGGTCCTTTGGCTATTACAGGCAGAATGACCCTTTATGAAATGGTTATCTTAACCTAGGCATATCTAATCTATTCTAATCTAAAGAAGTTTTTTCTTTGTATGTATTCTTGTTCTGATGCCATACTGATAGTATAAGTGGCCAGAGAGCTCAATTTTTGTTTCCTCTCACTATAGCAATAAAAAAAAGAAACCATAGAATTGGGTCAACTCTAACCCCCTCTATTTGATTCTTATTGTCAGAAGTTATTTCTTCTGCAAACTTACCTAAATGGCTTCTTTTGCAAACACATTCAAATGCCTATTTGATAATGTAAGGATGCAACCAGACAATACAATTGCCTCTATCTTTCACCTGCAGATTTTATTTATCTATTTTTGTCTGTGTTCCCTTACCATCTTCTTCACTGTGAATAGGAAAAAGCCATACTTCAGTGTAAATCATTCTATGCGTCTTTTGACTCTTGACTATTTGCCATTCCCCGTGATCATGTATGGTTTTATCATGTGCATTACATTTGTTTTATACCCAAGAATAACTAACTGATACAAAAGAGAATATGGTGGTAATACTCCTAAAAAACTGAAAAATTGTATCTGAATAAAATCTTACATTTATCCCGTGTTTGGTCAAAATCCCATCATTTCTCATTATCTACTGTGGCTACATTCCTAAAAAAACCTATGAACATGGAAAAGATGGATAATGAAGCATTGATCCTATGGTAAAAATGAGGTAAGGTTCAGGCATTACACTGCCTGGGGGGGTTGGGGGAGACCTCTGTGGGTAGATGGAGTCTGGTGAATGTATCGGTCCTGAGCTCTCGTGCCTTTCATTTGAAACCTTGTTCCAACTTTTACTTCCTCTATAGTCAAGTTGGATTGCATTCCAGGCGCCCTGTCAGAGACTGGGAGTGACCACAGTGGAGTAGATCTGAAGCCCCCACTAAACCGTCCAGTTGGTAGTAGCGACAAGTGGTGTGTAGAGAAAGGGCAGGGACTTGATCAGTGTGAGCATATGACCCTCTTCTACTGGCAGTTTCTTGTATATGTTGAACAACTGTACGCCATAGTCCCCATCATAAATGGCATTCAACGGCTTAATTATACCTCTTGGTGTCAGGTAGTTGCGCATTGATCTATTGATTGTAGCACGTTTGCAGCCCTGAACATCTAAGGGCATCAAGGTGGACGCACACTGATCCATTGAGTGTAGCGCATGTGTAGCCCCGGACATCTAAGGTCATCACAGACCTGCTATCGCTCAATCCCGCAAGTTGCTCATGTGTGATAGGCCTCTTAGAATTTTTTTTCTGCTCGACATGGCCACAAATACAACTCCTATACCCACCCTGTCACATGACCCATAGTAAGGACCTTTTCCACAAATAGGTGTGTTTAGACCACAGGTATCACAAAATGGGCTACACTTTTATAACAGCAGATATTTGAATCCACAGGAATGGGATCTCGGAAAGCAAGGATTTGCTCTTTAGCTCATCTGTGTTTATAGCACTGTTTTATTTCATCCTTTTCAAGCATCATGAATTCAGCTTTAATGTAGCACTTGTACAGAGCTATCAGTGGAATTGAAAACATCTTGTGATCAGGTAACATGAAGCCTCGATTCAAGCCTAAATGAGCCATCTAATTTAGGGATAAAAAGCCTGCTGATATGTGAGTGTTCTTCAAGACCCCCTCCTTATTAAAACAGAAGGGAGACCAAAAATCTAATAAAGCACTGAATTCCAAGGATCTGTTCCTGTGAATTCTTGTAAAGCAAATATTCACAAAGTAGTCTTCTGGGCCTGCTGTTCTTGCTGTTAGTGTAGCATAAGTTTTTGTGGGTACAATTCAAAGTTAAAAATGAAAGAACTTGCTTGGTATTGGTCAGCAGACATGTTTGGTTTATGCTCACAAAGTCGGAATAAGGCAAAAACTAGACGTCCGTGAAGTACTAAGTACAGTATCTCTCTCTTTCCTTCATTATTACAAAACCATATCTTCAGTGTTTAAACCGTCAGTGTATCAGTTATTGATAGGCCTTTAGGGACAGGATAAATTTTGTTCTCATACCTAACATTTTTTAACTGATTCAATTAAAGTTTGAAGTGAGCTGTTGGTACAGTAGTGAAGCTGAGAAGGAAATCTCAAGTTTCTCAGTTAATTACCAATCTGTCAGTCGTCTTGTTCCCTGGTGAATAAACTACAAGTGTTTTAAGATGATTAAACTGTTCAGGAACTCCTTAACCTTTAATAAGTAGTAAAGGAAAATAACTTTGTGCTAATTGCTTTAAGCAATTTTCTTTGCTAGAAAATTCTTCATCATATTACAATAGGTTCTTCTTATTTATTGCATATGGACTTTATTTGTAAATGTGTACAAACCCAGTTGTAATTTGATGTGGGTTGTGTTATCTACCTTAAAATTATATAATTTGATGGGCTAGAATATAGTATAATGTGGATGATTGTTCAGCTGAAAATGTCACACTGATGAACATATTGGGTCAAGGTTCAAGCTATTTGGTGTTCTGTCTGAAACAACCGATACTGAACAAGTAATATGGAAAGATGGCTAAGGAGTAAGTACAACATGTAAGCTAATTTGTGTTTTCTATTAAAAAAATGTTACGTGTTTGATACATTCTTGTTTATCATGCCATCAGAGTGGTGACATGTTGCATGTTGGTTGGGCATACAAGTGAGAATTTTACTGTACTCTTTTCACATGACGATACTACTAGTGCTCCTAATTAAAATCCTTAGTCTTTGTATTCCTTAAAGCTTGGTTAAAAAGTTAATTACGACACAAGGCTAAATTCCCATGACATTCTGCTGTGATTCTTAAGAGAAAATGTTTGTTGAGCTAAAATAAAAAATATCCTCAGCCACTCCTTATTGTGGAAAGAGTAATCCAAATATTTGCATGTTATAAGCTTTTGTATTAATACTTTTTTCAGGTTTAAGGTAATTTTGTCAGACTTTATTGTATTCCCATCAAGGATGTCACAATATAAAGTACATGAAAAAAACACTCATGTTTCCGTTTTCTCTTCTCTCTAACTGTTTTGGCTTTGAGTGAAAATGCTGAGAATTACAGTAAGAACTACACGTTTATGCTGCAAAGTGTAACCCAAAAGTATTTCATCTTTTTCTCAGCTTTTCTCAGACATTAGCCAGTAGATGAATATGAAAATGTTTTGTTAAGTCATTAATGTGAAAGCACGATGTTTTCCCTGCACAGTCATAGATTTGTTGTCTGACTTGATAGAATTTTTTTTTTTTACAAAATGATTCAAGGGTCATCACTGGTGTCAGATTTATTTGAATACATTCAGGGCTTTTCTTTTTAATAACAAAATCTATAATGCAAACACAGAAATGGATGGGAAGCTATTATCTGTATTTAATGCAGGACACGGAGCATTTGCATTCGCAGCATGTATCCAGTGTTGCATTGCATGTTATTTCAAACCTAATTACCCTCCATTAAATCAGAGCAGGCTTGGGTCCTGTTTAAAAATTAAATTGGTGCGACTGATTAGAGTGCCTGTTAATCAGAACTGCTCTTTGCTACTTCTTTCTGGCATGAACGGTGTTCATGTGTACTTCTCCTAGCTTTTGATGTTTTAACATTTTTTTTTTTTTTTTTAAGATTGGTGAATCCCACCCAAAAAGTTGTATGTCAGAGAATAATCAGTGTGATCAGTCTATGCATTTTATTTATCACACAGAAGAGCAGTAAATACATAATCAGTTTTAAAATTTCTTGGGCAGCTCTAAAGAAACAATTCAGTAGTCCAGTTTACACCAATGTATTCTTTACTTTGTAGAGTAGAAATGTTAAGAGGAACAGTGTCTCTGAAAGAATTAAAATGATCCAGAAAAAGAGCTTATAAAGGAGAGGTTATATAGTCTGAGATCTGGGGTTTGTGTACAATGTGTCTCTTGTTATGAGCTTCACAAATAACCTATGAAATATTAAATGCAATGTAAACAATGTATGAGAAAATGGACTTTGTCTGAATGAGATGAAAGGAATGTCTGATTTGTCTTGTTTACCTTCCAGTTAAATGTACCCATTAAGCAAAAGGCTATGAGAAGTAGGTTCAGTAACTGGATCAGGGCATTCCCTGCCTTTCTGTAGATGTCTTTGTGTAGTGGTAGGAGTAGTATTAGGGTGTTGTACCATGTTAGCCATTATGAATGTAGTGTGAAGTCAAGCAAAATGACACCTTTTATTGACTAGTATAAAAAAGATTACAATATGCACGCTTTCGAGGCAACTCAGGTCCCCTTCTTCTGATTACATCTTGCCTGAAGTAGGGGCCTGAGTTGCCTCGAAACCGTGCATATTGTAATCTTTTAAGTTAGCCAGTAAAAGGTGTCATTTGGCTTGACTCCTCACTATAGTGGTAGGAGGAAAAGTAAACATAAATGTAGATGAGTTTAAGAAGTTTAAATTTTACAGGGTGATCAGAAACACCTGAATCATAAAAGCATCAATCTTATACTGCCCTGTATAAAGCATATGCAACGGTATATACAGTAACTGCTGTCAACACCAGCACATGTTACTTGTAGTGCATAAGTTAAGGTAAGAATACAATAACACGCCACTTTCCCTTGTCTGGATTATGTTTGTAGCTGGCCTTTGAAATAACTTGCAAATGCTTTTTTCAAGGTATAAGACTTTATTTTGTTAATGCGTGCATTCTTAATTTTCCAAATCACTAAACTTTAGAAAATGTGACCAGGCGTAGGTAGACTGTGACAGAACTAAACAAGTCTTCTCAAGTTACATTAAACACACTCAGATCAGAACTTAAAATTAAAAAATGGAACCAAATATCTAAAAGCGTGTTAAAGCTTTGTTTATTCAATGGTTTATGGAGGTAGACTTAACAATACTGATAAACAATAAGAGTGTTCAGCAAATGTGAGGGAGCCATTTAGTCCTTTTAAACTCATTTGCTGTCTTAGTAATCCCATTTTCCCCAAAGTCATACCCAGAAGTTTAGTAAAAGCGCTTCTTTATTTGAACTTCAAAATTCTGTAGTTTCTTCTTAGAAACACCTTCTGTCTTTGACCTTTGTTTTCATTCTTACTTTTTACTGGTGCAATCTAGGACATGATTCTGTGTTTTTGAAGATTTTTGTTTTATAATATAAAATATAATTATTTGGATTCAAAAGAGGTTAATTAGCAGCAACAAGTCACTAATTAAGAAAAGGGTTAGAATGAAAACCTGCAGCCCCTGCGGCCCTCCAGGACTGGAGTTTGAGATCCCTGCTAGTATATAATATGTGTAGTTAAAGTTACCCCTCTCAAAGTAAACTAATCTCTACTTGAACTCACACTAGATCTGTTTCAAGACGGAAGAGCTTGAAAATTTGCTAGTGCATTTTAAAGTGAGATTCTGAAATCGCAAAACTTTTTACAGCGCTGTATTCAAGGCATCTTAACAAAAATTGAAATGTTCTCATTAAAATGTTTTTTAAATTGTTCCAACATTTCATTGAATATGATGATGATGCTAAATATACATAATTCTGTTTACAGCACTTTATTGCAGTTTGTCAAAAACATATTATAAGAGAATAGGTTTATTACTCTTCTTTCTCTTTCTTTTACCTGTTCTTGTTTTCAGGAGAGTTAGTCATTTCTTAGACAGTATATGTCAGGAAGTACTTACTGTACTACTGAACATTGTTTCAGTGTAGGATGTCTGTTGGGAGCTTAATGTTGATGTTTTGAATACAAAACTGTGATTATGAAAATATAATAAGTCCTTTGTTTAAAGTTACAAGTTAGGATCATGCTGATAACATCTATCCATCCATTATCCAACCCGCTATATCCTAACTAGCGGGTCTCGGGGTCTGCTGGAGCCAATCCCAGTGAACACATCTCTAAAGATATCAGACTTGTGTCATGTATGAATGAAAAGAAATAGGAATTGAGCTACAGTGTGTATGTAGCCTTATTTGTTTTCAAAAATCAAACACAAGATTGCATGCCACCGCCCTCCAATTGGGCTTCAGGCTCTGTTGGTTTAACAACAGTGTCATTGCTAATAAGTGCATGCTGCTTTTGAAAAGGAACAACAATCTGAAACAACAAAAAGGAAATATTCTACAAATGAAACTGATCAAACTGGATCATAACTAATTATCATAAAAGTAATTAAAGTAGAACTATTTTAAAACTATAAAGAAAAAATAAACACAGTGAACCCAGACCTGTACTATTGGGAACCTGGCGAATTAGAGGAAGTTTCCTTGATTTCACACTTTTGTGGGATTTAATACTATTTTATTAGTTGGTCCCTAAAAATCCTAAAAGGGGTTATATATAAAAAATAAAGAATTTACCGTAGGTACAACTACAGCAGTTCCAGTTTTATATCTATTTCAGTGCTATATCTATTGCTACACCCTCTCCACCAAAGGAATACCAGCTCTGTGCATTTCAAAATGAAAGAATGTCAGCAGAGGTCAAACAGGCAATCAAATAATTGCTGATTTCTGAGCTAAATGCTAATGGAAATCATCTAACACAGTGTGATCAGTTGTGATTACAGCACCATTTCTGACAAGCGATCCTTTATAGAGTCTCCAGAATCTTGTTTTGTTTTTCAATTAATCGGATTGAAAGTGATTTTTTGGATATTATTACTTTTCTGTTGACCTCAGATGAAACAGAAAGGGTGTCACTGTGGTGACGTTATGGACCTAATGAATAGAGTATGACATATAATTAAACTAACTTATTTAAAAATAAGGTAAATTTGACTGGGGTGCCATACCTGGCAGTATGACAAACTATATTACTAATGAATGCTAAGGATTCAGTCCTCACTACTGCTATTAGTTTATTACTCTTGGCATCTCACTGCCTGTAAGTCTGTTTCTCTGCAAAATTCTTTTGTGTAACAGTGAAAGATGCCATACAAAATAAAGCTGGAAAAAGTATTCAATAAGCTGAAGAATTGAACTATCTTTGACATATTTGAGAAATATTTAATTTTTTTTCACAGCTTTCCAGGGTCGCCTTTTCATGCGTATCATTCTTTTATGTGCTTAGGCCATATGTCTTGCTGCATTAATGTGCTTGTCCATTAGTACAAAAGAGGAGGTACAGTAAATAGTATTTTCTGAGAGGGTGTGGGCCGCTTGTCAATTACATTAATATTTCATTATACTTCCCTGCTTTGTTTTCACCTGTTATTTATCTGTTTCTAAAGAGAACCCAGTGGTTCATCTCAAAGGGCCAATCTTGACAGTGCACTGAGAGACTTAAACTGCAATATCTTGAGGGTGTTTTACAAAGAAAAACTAATAAACAGAAAAGAGCAAAGTATCAAATAATAGAGGCCCCTATGACTACAGAGAACTGCAAAGCTTTAACTTTAGCAATAGAATAGCATAGTTTTGATGTATATACAGTATGTTAACATTCTAAAGAGAAACATAATTTGTCTTATTTTGTTCATTTTCTACAGAGAAGCATCATTTATTCGAGTGATCTTTGTATGAGATGCAGTTGTGGTCATGTTTGTCACTCTCATCAATTCAAACTGCTCTTTATGTGTTTACTAACGGCATATTACTGTATACTTTTTGTTCACTGTTACAAAGGATGGAGTATTCATTCAGGACAGGATACTGTATTAGCTAGATTTGGTGGCATGGTCATTTTCTGAAAATAACTCTTCTGTAAGCACCTTCTTGCATACAGATGGCTTTCTGGCAGAGCAGTAGTGCATTAAAATATAGTCCTGAACTAGGTGCTAAATCTTGGCTGGCAATGTTTCACCTCCCCATGTTTTTCTCCATTTCTCTTTTCACAGGTGACAGATAAATCAGTGAAAGCATTTGCAGAACACTGTCCAGAGCTTCAATTTGTTGGGTTTATGGGCTGCTCGGTTTCATCCCAAGGGGTCATCCACCTCACCAAAGTAAGTAGCAGGCCTGAAGTAGGGCCCTTTTTTCCCCTATTAGCTGTCAGGGCAGCCTCTTCAGAAATATATACACTAATTCCTTACAGGAGCTATGGATTGCGGTGACAATTGTACTCATAATCTAAGAAGGCTGACAGTGTTTCTTTACCACATTGGCTTATGGTTTCCTGTGTAATGTTAAAAGTCTTGACATAAATCTGCTCTTTTATGCAGTTCTAGGAATAACCCTTCAGTACATATAAAAGAAAGAAATAAGTAAAAGCACTGCAGATGCATCAGTGTTTTTTTGTGTTTTCTCACCATTATGATATGGGTTGGTATTAAAATAAATCAATGATTTTTTTCTTGATTCAGTAGCAGTGAAGATCCAACTTTACATATAATACATTTCTGCATCTTTTTTCTGTGCTGACATTGGTACTCCTTATTCCCTTTAGAGAGCAGCATGCATGTATTACTATTTCACTAGTAATTTAATCATTCAGTTTTCTTCAAGTTGAACAAAATCATCATGTCTTTTAACATGTGCAGTATGAAATATTGAATTGCTTATAAACATAGTATCTATCGGTATGATCAGAAATCATAAAAAACTGGAACATCACAGGTCACTCCTGACATCAGCAATTGAAACAAATCTGCAGATAATTTGTCCTGCTATAATAAACTAGTACCCCAGAGTCAACATGGCACAGAGAATGTTAAGGTAATGTTCTTTAGTCACAAACCGTATTTTATAGATTTAACAATGATTCTTATCCTGTGGACGTCCCACAGAAGCAAAGGGAAGATAACATGAAATTTAAACCCAAACTCATGATATGTAGTTTTGCTTTCTGCAGTTGCCACACACTGTTATATAAAATAGTCCATATTAGAAAAGTGGACAGCTTTCCTCAATTGTAGAAGTGGGTAAGTGTTGTTCAGGTGTTAGAAATGTAGCATCACTTATGAGATCGAGGGAATTTCAAATAAAACATATCCCATGGTTTTATATAGAGAATGCTGCTACATGGCGTTTGTTTTTTGATTTCAAATCCTACCAGTGTTTTCTTTGTTTCAAAGATGTCTTGAAAAGGAAGTTTCTAATAAATCAGAAGCAGTGTTTTCATCTTATATATATATCAAATATACAAATGCAACAACCCCCTGAACCCCAACTTGCTGCTAGAGTGATTAAGTTAGGTGGTGATGTTTGAGGTATTTGTTATAAGAAGAAGGAGAAATAATTGTAAAGCAGAAAAAAAAAACTGGGTACACTACCTGTTTCTTGACAAATCTATTTGAATACAATTTGATTGAAGATGCTCTAAATCCGGACAGCATTTCTGCAATATATAAAAATATTTTACAGTCTCTTCTTTTCAAAGAACCAAGAGGAAAATGGGAAAAGGATCTCTCCCTCAACATATAAGGAGTGGAAGGTAGCAATGCAGAGAATTCATTTGAGCTCCATATGCGCAAAGCGTACAGTTATTCAACTCAAAATTATATATCGAGCACATCTGTCTTGCTTGAAATTGTCCAAAATGTTTCCAGGGCAAGATCCAACCTGTGAACGCTGCAATCAAGCTCCAGCCTCACTGGGTCACATGTTCTGGGCCTGTAGTAAATTAACATCATTCTGGACCAAAATTTTTAATTACCTTTCAGACAGCCTTGGTCTCACAATCTCTCCTAACCCATTAACAGCTGTGTTTGGGGTTCTTCCAGATGGGTTTAAAGCGGAGAAGGACAAACAAACTGTGATTGCATTCACTACACTTTTGGCACGCAGACTTATTCTGCTAAACTGGAAGAATCCAAGCTCTCCTCTTTTAAGTCAGTGGGAAACCGATGTGTTATACTATCTGAAATTGGAAAAAATCAAATACTCAGTTAGAGGATCTGTACAGATTTTTTTCAAAACATGGCAGGATCTAATCAGTAATATTTTAAAATAAGCTCTTAAAGCACAGAGGAAGCAATTATTTCTGTATTTCTTTTTCTTCTCCATTCATCTCTATTGGCTTATCAAACTTATCAATTTAGGTATGTTTACAAGCCTTAAATTTTATTCCATTTGCCTTGCTCTCTCTCTCAGGGGTGGGGGTCGACTTGTTCTCTATGGAGGAATATTTCGGACAAAATTAAATAAATAAATAAATGCGTAAATAAATAAAAGTACAGTGAAATGTGAGCATAAATAAATAAATGTGTCATGAAATGAGAGCCTAAATAAATAAATATGTCCTGAAATGAGAGCATAAATAAATAAATGTGTCACAAAATGTTTTTTGTTGCTTATTTATTTCATTTTGTCCGTAACATTCCTGAAAACCATCATGAAATACGACTTGAAATAAAACTGTCACATTCACTCGTCAAAGTTGAGAGGGTGGGCTCTAACACGCCCTCTAGTTACTGATTGGTGAATCGATAGCACAAGAATTAATTAGAAAAATGCTTACTACTGCCGATGAAATGGATTCTGCTGAAGATATTACGTATTTCAGAGAGAGAATTGAAGATTTAGCGGAAGAAATTACAATGTTGGCGGCCCTTTAGACTCCGATGTAGATGAAACTATTTTTGAAATTATCGAAGAACAGGTGGAACGGACTCTACTACACTCTAGTTCAGGTGACACAGTTCCCTGCTCTGGACGTCCATCCTTTGACATTCCAGCTGAGTCAATAGAAGACCTTCTGTTATGCGGTTTAAAAGTACAACAGATTGCAGATCTATATGGTGTATCGGAGAAGACGATCACAAGGCGAATGAGCCAGTTTGATATACGGTAAGCTGCAACAGCTGTATTAGTTTAGGTGCTTTGACATGAAATGCCTAAAGCAGCTCCAACTAATATTTTGAACTGAGTATTCGACACTTGTTTTACGAGTTTAAAGTCAGATGCATATTCGCAGCTACTTTTTCAAACAACTTTGCCACTGATCAGAGCTGTAGAGTTGCTTTGGGCATTCCATGTCAAAGCACCTAAACTAATACAGCCGTTGCAGCTTACTGTATATCAAACTGGCTCATAATAAATGAGACAACGTAAGGAGGCCAAACATTCACATTGTATGGCTCTGCATGTCACCACTTCACCTTGAAAATTCTTAAGAGCTTTCATTTCACCAACCCATGCTGACTTGAACCCAGATTATAATTTATTTCTTCCAATGTGAGTTCCAATATGTGTTGTAAACTATTCTGTTTTTAATGTGGAAATAGCATTAATAAATGCAAATGTGTCTTTGTTATCATAAAGACAAAATATCTATAAGATATCTTATTAAATATTTTATAACATAAGAATCATACGTTGTATCATAGCAATCCTGGCAGAATTCTCATTTTTGTCTCATTGGGGTAAACTAGTGGTACACCACTTTTTAGGTTTAACTAATGTAAAGGGTTCATATTTTTATTGTTTCTTTGGTAACATCATCTCATTTGCATTTTGTGTTTCCTTCCTTTTCAAAGTACTTATGTTGGTGGAAGCCATGCTTGTTGCGTGTCGTAAATGGCAACAGCAAAAAGCATGACATTATAATTTTGAAAACTATTTAAAATTTTGTCTGAGTAAGTTTCTGGATATTTAGACTGGCTATGCAGTGAAAACCTTCTAGTTATTTGAGGAAATGAAAATGAGATAGTCAGGACATTGCTTTGATTCTTAGTGTTTTCAACTTTGACAAAATGATCTTTGCATTTTCTGCTAAAGAACATTCCAGTTATTTTTAACTCTGTCTTGCACCTTTTGGTGCCTTCATGTTTTGGAATAATTAACTGTCCTTTTGGACAGTATTTTAATCTGTTTAAACAGAAACCATGTTCATAGTCACTGAGTTCATTTCAATGTGGTGTGGTATAGATCCCATCCTAGCAGCTACAGTATACACTGCAGTAAGCAGCCTTGGACAGAACACTAGTCAAGTCATATGTCTAAGATAACTCGGTTTTCATATCATTTGTATCAGATTCACCACATTTTGGAGTATAGAGATTATAGTCCAGACTATTTTATTGGACAGAAAACAAAATCCTAAAATGTTCATTTTAAACTCTTCCATGGTGCTTTACAAGGTTAACATACGAGTACAACCTCTTTCCACTGTGCCAATGTGCACAATTTGTACTCCCTTTCAGAATTTTTTCTTCAAATTAGTGGGGTACATCCAAACAGCAGACCTCATTACTTTGCCTTTGTTTCTTAGATACTTGCACTCTTTTTTATTGTGACTTTAATGTTTAATAAGCCCTTTGAATTGCAATATGAGGCAGCATTTCATATTTATGGGTTCTATTTATTAGATATCTTTGTCTGCCAAGATTATAAAATTGCTTACTATTAAATGCTTGCTTCAGGATAATGTCCTACTGTATTTTGTTATTTCTAAACTGGTGGTTTTAGAACAATTTTGCCACTTTCAAATTTTTATCTGTATGGTGCAGTGCTGCTGAATTTTAGCATTATAGTTTACCCTTATAATCAAGCATATTTCTTATGCAAGGAGCAGTAATGTTTGTTGGTCCGCTTGCCTTTCCTACATAATTGAGTTCTCATTTTATCATGGCATCATATGTGCTAATAGTCCTGTTTAAAGCAGGCACTGTTTGTAAGAATATAGTTTTAAGGATGAGTGAGCAAGGAATGAATATCATCTTGGCTTTGAAAGCAGGCCAAACGCTTTGCATTATTGGATTAAGAAAAGCAATCACGTTGGCGCTTCTTCGTGTGATGGTGTCAGGTATGTATAGAGAATGGGCCTCCACTGAATAAACATTCAGACAGTGGTGGTGCTGTGTTTTCAAAACTGACCTTTGAAGAAAAGCACTGACAGACTTTTGCTATGGCAAGTGTTTAAAAGGGCTGTCAGTCAGCTAGGAACAGTGGAGTCAAAACATGCATATTAGAACACACAATTTGTCATACACATTCATGGATGTGTTCTAGCAACCGTTGTGTTGTAATCTTGTTCCAATCCTTTCAGTGAAATATTAAATGCAGTTTGCATTATGTCATGGAGCACAAACACTGGAATTCAGTCACAGCAGCTCACTTCCTCTGCTTCTTGATAATTGTATGTTTGTGAGTAAAAGTAAAAAAATGCAACCTTAACATAGGTCAAAATGAATGAGCAACGAAAGCAGCTGTCTGTCCATGGCACAGTAACACTTTATGCATACAATGAATAACCATTTACCCTGAATTTCTATTGCCCTAAAAATGACCCCATGGCTACATTGTCTGCGGATCACAATGATTCAGTATTTATCTATGTAATTTATCGACAGAGTGCCTTAAAAATCTGTTATTCATCATGTGTGGACGCAGTTAGCAATTTTAGCTTGAGACTTCTGCACGAATTTTAAATATCAATTGGGTACTTCATTAAATGAAGTTTTGTCTAACCAATTTGAACTACATTTGTACATAGACCTTCTACAACCAACAACTAACAATAGGACTTCAATTGATGACACTTTTTTCATCATTTGAGTTGAATTCTACTGTCTGGGAAGTCTAGTTTGAACTAAGCAGTATTTTGCTGTACATCAAGCTAATTAATATAAGGTATGCCTTTTTTTAAAACCAAAGTATATAAATATGTTATTGTAGTTTTTTTAATGAATGTTACATACAGGACAAAAAAGTGGTGGTGGAAATGAATCATCGATTAGAGCTGTAATGAATGTTTGAAGTGTTAGGATTAGAGTGTCTGTCATTTGGTTAAGATTCCTGAACAAGCTTTTATTCCCAAAGGTCCTCAAAAGGAGGATTGTTACCTACTAAGTAGCAGCCTATTCCACAACAATATCATCCTGACAGTAAGCAGTCTTTGTGTCAAACTACTACAGGCTTTCACGTCATAGTAAATAATACCCATTCATCCATTATGCAACCCGCCATATCCTAACTACAGGGTCACGGGGGGGGTCTGCTGTAACCAGTCCCAGCCAACACAAGGCGCAAGGCAGGAAACAAACCCTGGGCAGGGCGCTAGCCCACTGCAGAGTAAATAATATTTCTTTGTTTATTTTTTTCCAGTAAAGCAAGCACCTAATTTTACATTCTTCCTATTTTGTTGTGTTTTGATCACAGGTTAGTTTATAGGAAAGGTAGTTGTTACTTCTCTGACACTGAGTCAGCAGTATTTTGTATTTGCTTCAGGAATCCCTTGGAAGCAATGGTAGCAGTATTATGTCTCTATATTTGTGTCCCTGACTTTAATGGTGGATAGAGATTGTGTATTTTTATTGTATTATATGAAGATATCATGTAGGGACTTCAGTTTTCTGTTATAGTCCAGATATTCTAGACATGCCTACCATCTTTGTTCTGTATCATTTTCTTTTACCAGTGAATATGTAAAAGAAATAACTTGTAATTTATTAATCAGAAATAATAAAATTGCATAAATGAGTGAAGGAGCTGATGACCTTAGAGTGTTATATTTAAAATTTGTATTATCGTGATATTTCCCTCTACCTACCCTTCACCTAAGAGGTAAGTGTACTCATCAGATTCGTTACCGAGTTGGTTTACTGTTGCACTTTAAGATTATCACATGCATTGATAGATATATGCATACACACAGAAACTCAACAGTGCCCTGTGAATGGCAAACACACATCTGGTTAATCTCTAGCACTTTAAATCACACAAGTGCCTTAGGAATAACACAACCTGTCACTCTCTCAGCACTTCAAGAGATTTACTTATTAAGATGCGATGTTTTAAAGATATCACAGACCTAAATATTACTTTTGGTCTCTGAGAATACATTTAAACATACAAAAGCTCAGCATCCTTGACTATAGGCCATTTATCAGCCAAAAATGCCTTACTTTATGTACTGTTCCCTAATTTAAGGTGGAGCTCTCACCCTCCACCCTTAATAAACCTTGCAGCACAGAGGTAATGGCAAATCTCCGGCTGCACCAGGTGTTCAAAGAAATCTACCGTATTACTTCAATCACTGTAGACATTAAGACAAAGCATACAAAGTTAAAAGCAACATGGTATTTCTTACAGGAATAATAATACCAGTAAAACAAAGAATAATAGGAAATATGACTGATAGTAAAGTCTGGATATATATAGAGTTTAGAAAAAGTTTACGAAAGGTTAAAGATGATAAGGATGAATGTCGCAGGCGGCTTGTGATCTAGCACTCATCGTTGTTCATTATATGCTTTTCTGACGATCAGATGGAAATGACCGCGTGTTGCCAACGCCCTCTTCTGACATTGCGCTGACTCCTTCTCCTGACGTTGTCTTCCCTTCTTCTTCCTCCCTCCTAATTTGCTCTTCAGATGTGGCATATTTATTAGAAAAGTCTACCGGGTTTTGCAAGATGTGATTGTTTGACAGCCAGCCAATCAGAATATCTATTGTCTTCTTCTGGTCAATGGCTATTTGTGGTAATATATGTATACATTTATATTTTTCCTTACTTTATTAACTTTACCATCTTGCACTGTTAGCTAGATATTTTTCCAGGTTTTCCAGTGAATCATGTTTAAGGACTTTTTGACAGGATGTAAATGGGTTAGGGATTGGTTTTCTTAGAGGTTTCTAAATTTGACATTTTCATCTCACAGCTGTCCCAAGCACCAATATAGAAATCCCTGCAACAGTAATGTTTGTTATCTTAAAGACAATTAAATGAAGCAAATTTTCCTTTGACATCCATTGTAGTAATCCAAATAAGCAAATATTCCTGATATAGTTTTCCATGCAGTCTTCCTGCAGCTATAAGGGTCATCTAGGCAGAGTAAGTGTGGAAAATCTTCAGTGCATTCAAATACTGAGTATGAACAACATACTGTCTTTGAGCTTTATATTTCAGATAAGATAAAAACTACGTTCATTTCTCTTCCATTCAACTTTCTTATTCATTGCATGTATCATATGAATAAATGTGAAGCCAAGTTAATAAACTGTTCTTACAATCGCACTACTTTGTATTGGTCAGGATAAGCAGATATGACAGCTGTTATTGATGATATATTCACAACCTTGGTATTAACTGGGATCCAGCTATAGTTCTTCTTTTCTGTTTTGTAGAACGCAGTAAGTTTTGACTTATTTACCAAAGATAAATTATTACCATTCTACCAAGTTGGCAGTGACAAATACGATGTGCTGAAACCACATATCTGTGGCAGTTTTCTCAGCCTTTCTAGAACTGAATGAGGAAACTGAAAACCTTTTAACACCCTTGTTCTTCTCTTGATTTGCAGTTTCACTCTTTTAAACACTCCATCAGATTGCAGCTGTTTTTTTTTGAATAGCACTTGATTAAAGCCAAGTTGGAAATTTTATTTTTCATTAACATTTGATGTTCAGTTCCAGTTTATTTGAAGATTGTTACCATGGTGGTTTCAGGAAATTTTGTCATGGAAACAGTACCGGGCCTAGAAAGAGGTGGAATGCATTAGCCATTTAGCTGCTCTGTGCATTGTTAGCTTTTTTTTTTTTTTACTCTTCAGGCTTCTCTTTCACACTTTTTTATGCCTGTTTTGATTCAAGTTAATATGCAATATTGTATTTAGAAAATTCAAATTAAAACCAATGCAAAAAATGCATTTCTTTGAACTATTTTTTGTTTAAATTTATGTTCATGTTTTGTAATGTTCCATCAACTTTTTCTGCTTTACTTGGAACTCCTTGCATGTTTGAAATCGTAATTCATCTGCGCTAAAAGCTACATCATATACATTTATTTCAACATTGCATTGTGAAATGTAAATATAACACACTTTATTTTTTTTACATAGAAATGTTATATAAACCAAGCACTATCCCTTTAGAGTTTTCATTCTTTCTTTGTGTTTGGTACTCCAGGCACTCCTATCCAACAGACATGCATGTTAAGACAAGTGGTGAATATAAACTGGAATTGAATTGATTTAACTTTAGTGATGGATGGAGCTTTAATGTAAAATTATGCAGTGGTTCAGATATAACTAGAGTATGTACAATTACGTTTCACATAAAGTTTCAGAGCAGTTTACACAATAACTGAAATAAACTACAAAGGTAGTATTATATTAAATATATTTCTTTGGAATTCAAGTGAAAAGATTAAATGTTTGCTCCATTAATCTTCTTTCTGTAATTAATTTAGTATACAGTAATCCCTCCTCCATCGCGGGGGTTGCGTTCCAGACCCCCCCGCGATAGGTGAAAATCCGCGAAGTAGAAACCATATGTTTGTATGGTTATTTTTATATATTTTAAGCCCTTATAAACTCTCCCGCACTGTTTATAAATATTCCCCGCAGCGTTATACAGCATAATCCCTTTGTATTCTCTTAGATATTAGGTAAGATTCATTGAAATTATGTATATAAACACACACTGTTTATATACAGTAAAACCTAAATATTATTTTAAAGATATTGAGTGTCTCCGATATCACATATGTTACAGCCATTACGATAGACAGGTCACCAGCAATAAATACGTACATTGCAAGAAAAATAGTATACAGTAAATGTATTAATTATTTATGGTTACTCACCAACAATGACACGATGACTTGTCCGATAACAATGAGTTTAATTTTACTGCACAACAAAGGAGAGCGTTACAGCCCTTGTAAAGGAGCCACTTCAGGCGATTGTGTAGCACTGCCGTTGTTGTTCTTCTGGCAGTCTTCAATCCAAATTCCTAAAGCAGATTCCATCCAGACTACTGCCTTATTACATCCACTTGCAACTCGTTTTGCACCCTGGTTAAAAGGACGCTGCAGCCGTAGATCTTATATTCCTTTCCTACTTTTTAAATAAAAAGAATCGTAGCCTTCAACAAATCCAAAACGTTTACCTTTTCGGCAATCGTTAACATCTTCTTCTTGCGCTTGGGCACGGCACCTGAAGCAGTAGCAGATTGTTTTGGAGCCATAATGAAGGGCTTGACTATGCACAAAGATAAACACTAAAGAGCACAACTCTTTACACAGCGAAGCACGTTGATGCTGAATGAGCGAGATGAAACTTCCTGGTTAACACTGCATAGCTCCTGCGTGCTCTGATTGGTTAGCTTCTCAGTCAGGAGAACTTAACTGCGTGCTCTGATTGGTTAGCTTCTCAGCCATCCGCCAATAGCGTCCCTTGTATGAAATCAACTGGGCAAACCAACTGAGGAAGCATATACAGGAAGTAAAAAGACACATTGTCCGCAGAACCCGCGAAGCAGCGAAAAATCCGCGTTATATTTAGCATTTATTTAGTTATGCTTTCATATAAAATCCGCGATAGAGTGAAGCCGCGAAAGTCGAAGCGCGATATAGCGAGGGATTACTGTACTACTTATTTTTGTTTGGAAGAAATTACAAGTTTAAGGAATAGTTTCTATTAACTTTATTACTTATATAATACACAGTGAGATCATATTGAAAGTTAAAATGGTAACTGGAAATAGTTTTATTAGCATTTTTATAAATCAGCAGGAGGTAGAAATCTAGAAATTGATATATATAAATATATATACATTTTTGGACATATAACAAGGCTTTTTCAAGACCTGGCTAGA
Organism: Polypterus bichir lapradei; assembly: GCA_026402145.1. NCBI lineage: Eukaryota > Metazoa > Chordata > Cladistia > Polypteriformes > Polypteridae > Polypterus > Polypterus bichir. Next base: position 73,683,159 of record JANRMT010062835.1, read on the forward strand.
ACTTGATTTTGATCCTGTAATCATAAGAAAGTTTGTAACCTTTGAAAACCTATGTAATTAGGTGCCGCGTTAATGTAAGATGCAATTCAAATGTCATGAAAAAAATCACTTTAATAAGATGTTTTTCTTTCTTCTTCTTTAACATCACTTTCTTGCTTCTGTTTTCTCTTTGGCTTAATAGCTTACACTGTGTTACACATTTTTGTGGCGCATCAGTGGCATTTTAGATGATACATGATTGCAGTATGCTTGGCTCAATCACAAACCATGTATTAGTAAATTAATTTACAGGAAGAGGAGTTTTCTAAATCATTTAATTTGTGTTTTATTTTAATATACATTCCATGGGGTTATGCAGTTATGTAAGAGTTGTTCATTTATGGGCATAAAAGACAAAGAGAAGAGATCACAAAATGTGTGTCCTTTCCATACATTGGGCAAGGGGAATCTGAAAAGTGACCTGAAATTAATTTATAATGAGCAACTTTTCAATGTTAATGTAAAACGGTTTATCTAGTTTTCCAAAAAGAAAAAAAAATTGCATTTGCCTTCTTCGTGACAGTGTAAACAACAAATGTGAGAAATGTCAGCCCAGACACATACATATTTAATGAATAAGTTATCTACTTATTGTGTATTTTGATGCATAAGAATGAACCAGTGAAACCAGATTTTGGCAGAGACCTTTAATTATGTACTTGATGTTTGCCATTCATGATTGAATTAAGTTTTTACGGTACAAATTTTATTTTAACAATTAATAATTTAATTTCCAATTCTGAGAAACAGCCATGTTAACAAAAAACAAATGTGTGTGTGTATATATATATATATATATATATATCAGTCATTGATCAGTCTTCTAATGTAGATATGATTTTGATATTTTGCGTTCAATTTTTACATGAAGCTATCTCAAAATAGTTAATATAAGAAAAAGATTCTTGAATGTACAAAACCAGAATGAATTCTTTCACTAAAGTCTGTAGCTGTAGGTAGAGTGTCTCTTGCTAATAAATACTGTAATGTTTGAATGACGCTTTTCCTGAGTGTAGTGAGTGGTAGGTAAGTAAGCTGATTGACTTCTTCATTCAGTGTTGCTTGTAGAGCAAAGCAAATTTGTCTGTTTTCTCTGTATGCAATGTTAAGATCATCAGATACAATAAGTGGAGTATTTTCTGCATATTGACTTCTTTTCGTCTCAGTGGACGCTGTTTTGTGGGCACTCCTTTTACATGACATTTTAAACCAGAGCAACAGACACCACCCCAGCCTTTTAGTGTATTTCTTGCTCTTGTATCATATGCTTTGAACACTTTTCTGAATTAAAAGCATGAATTAAAATCATTAAACCTGTCCTATGTGCAAATATTTTTGATTACCTGCTGAAATATTGGCCTTTCAATTCAATTATCAACACTTTCTCAATGTATAACAAATTTTCTAATAAATGTCTAAACTCAGAGTGTGATCCAGGTTATAGGTGATGGGTATAAAATGGCTGACTATACGCCCTAATGTGATAAATGAAAATACTGCAGCAACAGTCATTTCTATCATTGAAACGGTGAATGCAGTGGGGCATGACAAGGCAAAAGGAACTATTGGGGTCTTTAAATAACTCACAGTGTTAGACCCTGGTCAGCATTTAGTGATCAGCAATAGGTGCTGATGGCTGGTTCAGTTTGCTAGGATACAGACCTATGATAGCCCAGTGGGCCCCATAACAATTGGCCTGTATAAAAAGGCAAAAAACACCTTAAATTTATGAGGAAATGCAGGATAAATAAGCACCCACTCTTAATTTTGTATGAATATGTCAAGAACAGCATTCTTTTTTTTAAATATTTTTTTAATTTTCTTGAAATCAAATAAGACTCCATAATACATAACTCTAGTTTTACAAAAAGAGAAAAAAAAAATGTTTGAAACAAATCAACCCCCACCCCTGAGAAAGAGAGCTAGGCCAGCAGGGTAAAACTTTGTGCTAGTAAAGACAAATGAATAGATAATAAATGAATAGAGATAAATGGACTAAAAGAGGGGAGAGAACCTGCTTCCTCAATGTAAATACTTATTCTAAAATGGTATTGATTAGATCCTGCCAAGTTTTGAAAACGTTTTGTACAGATCCTCTAAGTGCGAATTAGATTTTTTCCAGTTTCAAATAGTATATAACATCAGTTACCCACCGACTTAGAATAGGAGAGTTAGGATTCTTCCAGTTGAGCAAGGTAAGTCTGCGTGCCAATAGTGAAGTAAAGGCAATTACAGTTTGTTTGCCCTTCTCGACTTTAAGCCCATCTGGATTAGGAGGGATTGTGACATCCAAGCTATCTGACAGGCATTTAAAGTTTTTTGTCCAAAATGATGTTAATTTGGTGCAGGCCCAGAACATGTGACCCAGTGAGGCCAAAGCTTGATTGCAGCGTTCACAGGATGGATCTTGCCCTGGAAATATTTTGGACAAGTTTAAACAAGAGAGATGTGCTCAATATATAATTTTAAGTTGAATAATTCTATGCTTTGCGCATATGGAACTTGAGTGAATTCTGTGTGTGGCTACTTTCCGCTCCTTTTCTGAAATATTTAGTAAGAGATCCTTTTCCCACTTTTCTATTGGATCTTTAAAAGGGAGGGGGGGACTGTAAAATAGTTTTATATATTACAGAAATGCTGTCTGAGTCCTCGAGACTGACCAATAGTTTTTCCAGTATAGAGGTAGCTGGGCGGTGCGGAAAATTGGACAGGTTCTGTTTCACAAAGTTTCGAATTTGAAGGTAGTGAAAGAAATGTGTTGCTGGTAAATTACTTTTGGAGTGTAATTGTTCGTAGAATTCAAAGAACAGCATTCTTATTGGTGCCTTTCCTGGTTGATACAGAAACACAGCCATCCAAGAGCAATTGTCCATCCTGGAAGGTTATTACACTGCCTTAAACAATTATGAACTCCTGTGAAATTGTTAGTTGTTTGCATCTATCATAGACTCTGCCATAAAAATACTGTAAATCTAACTTCCATTGGCACTAGTTGGAATCATCTGTATTGTTTGGTAGAAAATACCACAGCAAAATCCAGGTGAGGATGTGCAAATCAGCCAGTATTAGAAAACTGCTACAGCACTATGATTACCTGCCTGATATTCAGTTTATTGACACCGACACTGCCCAGTGTAATTATTGCACAATCTAATCCACATTGTTGTATTTTATTTAGCATTTCTAATATGCCTTTTGTACTCTTATTGAGAGAACAAGCACACCTAAATATTTCCATTTACTGGTTACCTATGCTATTTAAACCTTTAACATTGAAGTAAAATGAATGATTTTTGTAATCCTTTCTTAGTAAATAATAAGAAACCAAAAAGTTTTATGACTAACTTTTCTCCAGACAGCTGTCTCTATTGTAATGTGACTGTGGTTTAGGTGAATAGAAATGTGTTAGTAATAAGTGGTTAGCACAGTAATTGGTTAGCACAGTAATAAAATGTGATTTGGATATTTCATTTTTTTCCTAAAAATGTTTTACCTGCATTTAATCATTAGACATGTCTATGTTTTATTTCAATCGTTTAATCACAGGAAAGTTATATAATTTAATAACTCCTCTGCTTGTGTTTTTGCTTGATTTGGAAGTGATTTTAAATCTATGGAAAATGGGCAGATCTAACAATACCTTTGTCTTACGCTGTCATAGGATTTGTATAATTATTTATTGCAATTAAGACACTGTACAAGTGAAGAGAGGAAAACTGTATAGTATACATGAGATGTAATTTGACTGAATTAGATGAATATTTTGCAGCTTGTGATATTATGTGTGCAAGTCAAAATTTATTTTCTATACTAATTGTTAAATTGAGAATTTACATTGTAAAAGGAGGTTTTTTTTCCTTCTTTCAGTTTCTACCTCAGCCTTAGTTGAGATTTTATGTTTAGCTCACTCTTATCTCAGCACTAAGAAAAATAACCCAGGCCAATAGTGCATTTTTCCAGTGGAAAGTACCAGAGTATCTTTAAAAATGAACAGTCAGGGCAAAGCACAATAAACTTGGCAGTAAAGTGGATTCTGATGTAGTGTCTGCGGTCATGGATTTAAGGCAGCTTTGTTCAATATTGGATTTTTCTTTTTACTTGAAATATACACTTTGGGCAATCAATTTTTAAAGTGCACTACTATCAGAAATATCCAAACAGAAATAAAAACTGAAGTTGAAAATTCAGTTTTTTGAAAGTATATCATAAAACATTGCTTGTATCCGGAGGTTGGTAACAACCACACAAGCTTCAATTCTAACATGACAGTACTCATCAAGTATTGAGCTTCTACTGCTATTGAAGGCCAGACAGTGTAACTTGCCTGGAAACTGCAAAAATCTGCTTAAATAGATAGGCAGCATTATTCACTAGGAAAAGGAAAACAAAAAGAAGCATTTTAAAGTTTTTTCACTTAAGAGGATTGCTGGATAAGTACTAGTTTAACATAACCATCATTGTTCAAATGAGGAGGAAGAGCCAATTTAACAAAGAGCTCTCGACTCATGGATTTGGTCAAATTATTATTTTTTTAATACTATTAAATCATCAAGTATTCGTATTGTATCATTGTGGGCTTAGTTTGATTCCATTTAAAGATACTTGAACCATGTTCACCACCTGCCTATCCCGCAGTGAGAAGGAGCTTCACCTTGTGAGACACCCTTCTATATGCACAGTGTTGTGCATAACACTGTTGAGTTGGCAACTGCCTATGTATACCCTCTTGACATGCACCACGCTTGAGTCCCAGAGCAATTACAGACAGGCGTCAGTATTACTTAAGCACTCAAAATACTATATGATGTATACACGTTTAATTATATTAGCTTTGTTGTTAGTTTCTTCATAGCACAGATAACTTAAAAGAAAATAAATTAGCCACAAGTTGTTATATTACATGATAGTCAACATGCTAAACATTTAAATGTGCAAGCATACTTCACAGAAGAATTTTGAGCAGCAACTAAGGAAAACACCAGGACCCAGGAGCTGTGAGTGGCTCCAGATATCTCAGCTGGGCTTTCAGGTTGACTTAAGCTACTGTTGGAACCATGATCTCAGTCGACTTTCTCTCTGCCTCCCTTCCAAGAGTTAAATTCACTGGCCTTGTAAAGGACGCCTGTGTATACTATTATTTAATAGGCCCACAATTGCTGTATCATACTTCTTTACATTAGTTATTATTGGTTACATTGTTGTTTACATTATTAGCTGGTGTCCATTATCTTTTACTCCATTTGGTTCCTTGACATTGCTTTTATCCACGTATGATGCTTGTTATCTGTCCATATCCCGAGATGGAATGATTGGTTTCCTTTTAATTAAGTTCATCAGGTGAACAAGTGTGTCCTCAATATATCTTCTTTTTTGTCGCTTCAGGCTGCATCCAGCATTGTTTGCTTGTGCTACATTATACTTATTTTACAGAATATGACACCTCATGCTGGTGTCAACAGAACATACTATGAAAATCTGTACTGTATCAACAGAGAAAGTTGCTGTGTGAAATGCGCACACAATCAGCTGACATACGAACTAGGAGGTCAGGAGTTCAGCACATGGATGTGTGAACTCTCTATGCAATGATTTTTTTCATATATGATATCAGAAAAAGAAAAAGGCAAACACACACTGGGTCTAAAGCATTTGGCATTATTGTGCAGTATAGCTTGTATTTAACCAACACCTTTATCTCAGATGATTTACAAGATCAGGGTAAATACTTGTGATTTAAATTCCATGGCTTTGGCCACTGCTTCACAATGTCTTCCCAGTGTAAATTCCAATCCAGCTAATACAGTAAAATGTTAAGACAATAGGGAAAAAATAGTACATAAGAGTTGAAATGTTTCCTCATTTGATGTTTAGAAATGAAGTTGCTAAGGGGCACAGTGATAGACTGCTGTTCTTAAATGTTAAATGTTGAAACATTTAAGTTATATATTTCAGCTGTTGGTCTTGTTATTTGGAGATGCAATTTCAAATTTGTGCATGGCTAGAATTTAAAAAATTGGTACATGGAGTATATTTTTTTGTGGCGTTAAAAAATGTATTAATATGAGTTTTTACCACAGTTATAAATAGCAGTGTTATATAGAATCTTATTTCTGCAACTCAAAAAAATAGTGTCATTTCAAAACAAAAACATTACATTATTTTTCATTTATTACTGTTTTATTTTTTGAAGGAACTGTATTATTTTGCAATAATATGACATTTATTTTGCAAAGATATTGCCTACTGTGGTCGGTGACATCAGTTATATGCGTGCTTTGTCTACTAAAGACTAATGAGGAAGAAGTTAAGCAATAAAGTGACAAGAATTAAAAAGACGCTATAGGCATATACTGTATATTTAATCCTATAGCTGCGGAGAGCTACATTCATTGTGTCCAGTTTAGGGTCACAGGAAGCCTACGATTATCACAGCAGCATTGGGTGTAAGGCAGTAAGCAAATAATGTGGAAGGTACGCCAGTCGTTTGTAGGGCACAGTCACACAACCAAGCAGAAAAGACTGTACAGCATGCAATCTATTAACAGAACCATATTAATAAAGTATCTGCTTAGTTTAATTTGCTATAGATATTTTGAAACAATGCGATTTGGTGGTACAGTGGCCAGAGTTCATACCATGAAACTTTGGAGACTCAGGATTGTTATTTACGTTACATGCTTAGTTCAGACTATTCCCAAAAAATGGGAAAACTAGATTAAAATTCCAAAAATACGATGTAACGTTCCAAAATGACTCTCGAGGGAGAAATGAACAGAATCTTTAGCTGTGATCAAAAGGCAACAATGACTGTTTATAAATGGAAATATACACTATTGATCAAACGTTTTAGAACACGTCAGGTTTTCAGTTTTTATGGAAATCAAGGGATAGAACAAATAAAAAAAAAGTCAAGGAATCGTTAAGTATACCAGATTTTATTCAAATTTTTGATTAATCAAATTAGCCAACATTGTTTTTTGATATAACAGACATACTATGGTAATATGTGCAAGTCACTAACTTTGCTTCCAGAAAAAAAAACCCAGATCATCACACTTCCTCCTCCATGTTTGACAGCTGGTGTCACACACTGAGGATCAATCTTTTCATGAACTCAATGCGTACAAGCACCCTGCTTGATGAACGGAATATTTCAAATTTTGATTTATCCGTACTTAACACTTTCTTCCAGTCTGCAGTAGTCCACAACTGGTATTTTAAGGCCCTATTTTGACCCTCAGAAACTTGTCTTGTGATTGGGTTGTGACTTTGGGTCAGTCAGACCTCTTCGTATTAGAGTTTCTTCCAGTTTCCAGTTGCCATTGGATTTTTCTTTTTTGCAATTTCTCTAAATGAAAGGCATGCACTTAAAAAGGTAAAAATGTTCTGTCTCATTTCATTTGTTAATTGCCCTTTTCTTGCCATTATCACTGTAATTTACAACTTTCTACAGTGTACTATTGTGTAGTAACACAGTCTGATCCAACTCTGCTTTAAGACAGAGGGGTTTTAAGTAATCAACAGATGAGACACCTATGCAAATTGTTTGCTTCAACTTGTAAGGCCTAATTTACTTTAATAGCAGCAGAATATCTGTAGGTTGTAACCTATTAGTTGTTCCCTGAAGAAGACCCATTTTTAATATTCTGAAACTTCCTGTTTTCAGTTTTTGCTAAACTAAACTTGAATTTAAACTTCTGGTAGTTAACTGCTTACCTTTTTAGCATTTTAGGTGATTCATTATATTTCAACTGATTAAGTTTGAAGAAAAACTGAAAAAGCTGAGGTGTTCTAAAACTTCTGACAGGTAGTGCATATTAAAGAACAAAAGAAATAAAAGAGCATAACAAAAGATCGCTCAAAAGAGCAAAAAGGAGTTTTCTGAATTACAATCCTAAGCAAACAAGTCCCAGTACTCAAAACCAGTGGCAAATCCATAAGAAAAAAAAAAAAAAAAATCAGAAAATCTATCAAATCTCAAGAAATAACAATACAGTACTCCCAAATACAACTCGAAATAGACTTCAATGAAGATGCTCAACCTCAGTGACATCAAGTTGGCCCTGCCTCTTAAGGAACCACCTATAAAGCACATGGAATGGAGGCACACTTGGAAGACAATACATAATTACAAACATAGCAGAAAATGTCTACAAATATGAAAAATAATAATTCTTAAAATAACAAAAACAACAATAAACTGTGTAAACTTAAGTTTATTATGTGTAAGTTGCTTCTAACAAGTTGTCTGGACTGCTGGTTTTAGTTGCAGTTTTGGTCCACTAAACAGACAACTCCTATTTAATCTGAAAAGACTGCTTCTGTCTACCTGTAAATGAGTCTAGAAATCTTTCCTGTCCTGATCACTTATTTCCAAATGGCAGGTGTGAACAAAAAAAATGAGGAGCAGAGAACGGAAGTGAAAGGCTACCATATAAATTGCTGCCTGTCATTAACTCCCATCTCCACATGTCACTAGTTATGAAATTGTTCTGTCCAAGATGCAATTGGTTATACTGTCTGTAGTGTTATAATATTACTGTCATTTCTAGACTGAGCTCTCTGAAAACCTGTGACAACAATAGCTCTCTCGGCCTGGGCTTGGCCACCCATTTTGCTGTTGCAAGATTACTCATAGTGGTCGTCCAATATTGCCTATAGACATCAAAATTACAATAATAATTAATAATAATAATGCATTTTATTTATATAGCACCATTCCCATGCTCACGTAAGGTGATGTGTGCAGTCATTAGGTAATTTTTTTTCTAATTTTCATCGTGAATCTTTCAATAGTATAGAAAGCTCAAAGTCTTGCAGTTTATAGTACAGTTGTAGTTCTAATTATTAAACTAGAGACATCTTCTGATGAACTAAAAAGTATTTAAGATATGTATTTTTTATTTGCTTTTGCAGATTTAAAATAGAAAATAATATAATTTGTTTTACATTTTTGAGCAATTTGTTTTCAACAGTGCAAATAAAACTTGTGTGTGAAAAGACTCTCCTTCTTTTTGAAGAAGCAAAATGAGCAGCAGCAACACGAAACCCTGTTGTGTGCTCCCCAAATTGACTTTTCAAAAAGGATTTGATGTAATGGTTTAATGCTGCTGCAAATAGTTCTTTTCAGAATTTAAAAAGTAATAATAGATAAACAAATCCTGAAGCTACAGTATTTTGTGTAATGAATTGTATAAAGCATAGGAAATAAATCTTAACCTACCTGTTTTGTAAACTTAAACACTTTTAATAAAAAGAAATGTTGTACTGATGGAAGAGCTAGTTTTGCTCTTCTTACTTTCAGGGATGTTGATGAGTAAATTATTCCAATTAAAGTCTTTAAAGGTCATCAGTCGAGAGCAAAAAAAACCCACTTGATTTTCTTTCATTGCCCACGCTATAGCAATAATTAGTCACTAATAATCTGAAGCTGAGTTGCCTATCCCAAGCATCATTTAATTCAAAAACATACCCTAGGTTAAGAGTACACTGTAGCACATTCCACTTCTCATTTGCTCACATTTTGCTCGCTTTTGCTCCTTAATCCCCCATCTCTTTTGATATGAAACAGGCCACTTTCCCATTTCAGACATTTTTCTTTTTCAGACTCTGCACAGGGCCAGTGAACCTCAATTATTCAATCAGGCAGAGGTTAAATGGTACAGTATTTAATCAGTTAAATAAATAAATGTAAGTGAAAAGATCCAGAAATACGTACAAAGTATAAAATTCACATACAGAAACTGTTGCTAGTACTGTCCAATATACATCTGCTCATTCATCTTTTTGATTTTTTTTAAGTGAATTTTGAGTTTCAACCCCCATATGCTATAAAAGTAGTGCAGAGATGAGCCAGTAGAGCTCTGGAACAAAGTATTATTAAAAATGAGACAAAATGATTTAGAAAGTGTGGAGAAAAGAACAGAATGCAGACAGAGCAGAGCAGATTGCTTAATCTGTGAAACATGGAGGAGAAGGACAACATCTTGGCCTGAATGTGTACGGCCACCGCTGCAACTTCTTGTCTTATTTTTATTAAAGATATAACAAATGATTGTATGGCTTCAGAAACGTAGACACACTTGGAACAATGCCCTAAGACTCAGAGGATGGGGCTTCATGATGCAGCATGACCATAGTCCAATTTAAACAAGGATTTCTTCTGGGAAGAAAAGTGAAACATTGTAGACTGGCTAAACTAATTTCCTGATTTAAGTCCAATTGAGCATTTCATTTGCAGAAAAGGAGTTAGAAACGAGAAAGCCTGAAATAAACAGTGGTTGAAAATGGCTGCTAAAAAGGGTTGGCAAAACATCACAGAAGAACAAACCTATATTTGCCAACTGAAGAATATTAGCCAAAGGTTTTATTTTGGCAACAACCAGGAGATGAAAAATGTTAGTAGGGCACATGAGAGATTAGTCGGTGATTATGTGCAGTCTGAGGCCAACAAGGCCAAAAGATCTGTCATCACAACAAAAATGAAGTTCAAAAATCAAAGTTAAAAATTTGAGACAAAAAAGGTTTTCCTAACTACTATAAATCCTTTGAAAAAGTGTTGCGATGAGGTTTTGCACACTCAGTAATGCATATCACCAGATGTCCAACACATGCTTAGCAAGAACACAGCCACCAAAAACAACATGACCACCAGGTCATGATCAAACTGAAAGTGTCACTGAGAAGACTTCATGTGAGAGAGGGTCAAAAATTATAATTTTAACTTAACAAAATATCTCGTGTGTCCAAAATGAATTTTTATATAAATAATGAATCACTATTTCACAGCAAAACCAAACTATCATTGTTGTCAGTGGGACGATGACTTCAAAGGATCCATCCATCGATATTTGTAAGTCACTCATCTAGGGTAGGGTTGCGTGGTAGCTGGAGCATATCATAGCAATTATTGGGTGCAAGGCAAGAACAATGTCTGCCACCAATTAGTTAAGTTTAAATTGGGTATTAATATGTATACATATTAATATGTATTTATACTCCCCAACAGCATAAAATATTATACAGAAATACCAGTAAAGAAAACGTGACACACTGTCTGTACTCATTCTCGTTCACTTTTCATCACCAATAACAGCAAAAAATTGACAATTTGACTTCCCTATCCTAATACCTTTTATGGCAGTGTACTGTGCAGTATATTAATGGATATCTGGATATATCCCGAAGTATCATTAAGGGCCAATGGAATAGTAAAACTCCCTAGAACTACATTATGTTTTTAAATGTTTAGAATATTTAATTGGGGAGGTTTTTTGAGATCATATTACGCACTAATATGTTTAAAAAGTTATTTGTGAAAAAAATACTATACAGGCAGTCATTTGGTCATTCTGTAAACTGCTTAGTCCTGAATAGGGTCACAGGGGGTGCTGGAGCCTATCCCAGATGGCACAGGGTACACGACAGGAAAGGTAGACCCTGGACAGTGCGCCAGTACATCACAATTGAACCCCCACACACGCCAACCACACACTAGGACTGATTTAGTACCGCCAATCCACCTAACCTGTATGTCTTTGGATGGTGTGAGGAAGCTATAGTACCCAGAGGAAACTCATGTAGGTACAGTAGGACTAAGAATGTGAACCCAGGTTTCATAATTGTGAGGCAGCAGTGCTACCACTGTGTTGCTACTATATATTATACAGTAATCAATTAATTAAAATTTCCAAGAACATATCACATAAAATAGACTTGAATCATTATTTTGTGGGGAACAAAAGGAAAAGAAAAAAAAAAAAGCATGAGTTAGTGCTCAACTGTAATATCTACAGTCCAACGGAGAAGTTTACTAATGAAAGAATCCCATTTACATGGGTTCAGATGTGTTTAATTTAGTTCAGGCTTAAGGGAATTGGAGCCTATTCTGGTAGTACTGGTTTCAGGACAGGAATCAACTTTGGACAGGGCACCAGTCCATCACAGGACATACACAGGCACACCTTCATGTAGAACTAAGTTAAGAATTGCCAGTTAACTCAGCACAGACATGTTTTGAATGTGAACAAAAACAAGGCTGATTGGAGAAAAGCCGTCACACATAAACAGTGACTAGCACAGGCTTCTGGAGCTATAAAAGAGCAGCCCTAAGGATTGCTCCACCATGCTGATTAACAAAAATGACAGCCTCATGGACTGTTGCAGTTTTAAATGAATTATTCATACAAACGGCTTATAAGCCATGACTTTTTTTTTTTTTTTTTTTTTTTTTTTACAGCATGCTGCATCAAGAACCGATTCGACTCAGTAGTGCTCTACACTTATAATCTCACCAAGATAAAATGTTTGTATCTAAAACACTATTAGAGCAAATGTTTTAATTCCAGGGATCAGTGAACACAAGTATTCCTAGTTTTCTAGTTATACACTGTTTAAAATGTCTGTATTTTCTTCCCTGATTGCAGTATAAACATACAGCAAATTTCTGGTTCACATGTAATGAGTCATAAGAACATAACCTTTTCTAACCGACACCAGAGGGACATCAAGCCAACAGCATTTAAAAAAGTTAGTTACTCTGTTATACTTCACATCAAATGCAGTAAACACATCCTGATCAATTCTCATTTTACACAAAGCCATCAAAGAAACATTTCGTATATAGTATAAATGTTTGCCTTTAATTCAGCAGTATGTAAGGAGGAACATCTACCAACTGGCAATGTATATGGAAACTGTATGTTTGAAATGAAATTGACCCTCCAATCAGCAGTTAGAAAAAAAACTGTTAATACAAATGAAATGCATTTTATTTTTTCTGCCGGTTTCCAGACATCAGTGTTTTATGGAGTTAGAAAATGGAGGAAAAACTAAAATAGAAAAGAGGAACAAGGGGCCTGCACTTTGAAACCAGAAACCCTTAATTATAGCCACAGATTATTTTTGAAATAAATGCAGTTTGAAATTATAAACAGAGGTGCAAAATACGTAAATTCTAACTGATTTTACGGTCTCTTAACATATCCTTTTTTTCTAGCATTGGCTCTACCAAATCTGCCATTGACTTCCTTTCTGCTGCAGTTATTGATAGATTTGGCAATGATAGATTTTTTTGCTCAAAGTACTATTTATGGCTATAGTTGGAAATTAGGTTCTTATATCTTCATATATATATATATATATATATATATATATATATATATATATATATACACAGTATATATACTGTACAGTATACTGTTGCGTGAGTGAGTAGGGACCTGTCTAGCTCCTGACGTCATGCTTTCCCCCTCCCCTTGGCCCTTGCTCCTGCAAGTGGATTATGATACTTAGTGCAATGACAGAAGTCGCAAAGTCACCCGGAATGTTCAAGCAAATTATAGAAAAAAAAACCTGATCTAAATCCGTTAAGTAATTGTGTGGTGATATACTGTATATACTGCTCAACAAATTAAGGGAATACTTTGGAAATGCATCAGATCTCAATGGGGAAAAAAATCACACTGGATATCTATACTGATATGGACTGGGTAATGTGTTAGGAATGAAAGGATGCCACATTGTTTGATGGAAATGAAAATTATCAACCTACAGAGGGCTGAATTCAAAGACACCCCGAAAAATCAAAATGAAAAAAATGATGTAGCAGGCTGGGCCATTTTGCCGAAATTTCATTGCAGCAACTCCAAATCGTACTCAGTAGTTTGTATGGCCCCCACGTGCTTGTATGCATGCCTGACAATGTCACGGCATGCTCCTATTTAAATGAAGGATGGTGTCCTGGGGGATCTCCTCCCAGATCTGGACCAGGGCATCACTGATCTCGTGGACAGTCTGAGGTGCAACCTGGTAGCATCGGATGGACTGAAACATAATGCACCAGAGGTGTTTTTAGGTCAGGCCAGCATGGGGGCCAGTGAATGGTATCAATTCCTTCATCCTCCAGGAACTGCCTGCATACTCTCTCCACATGACGCCAGGCATCGTCGTGCACTAGGAGGAACCCAGGACCCACTGCTGCAGCATAGGGTCTGGCAACGTGTCCAAGGATTTCATCCCGATACCTAATGGCAGTCAAGGTCTGTAGAGGTTTGTGCATCACTCCATGGATATGCCTCCCCAGACCATCACTGACCCATCACCAAACGGGTCATGCTGAACAATGTTACAGGCAGCATAATGTTCTTCTTGGCTTCTCCAGACCCTTTCACGTCTCTCACATGTGCTCAGGGTGAACCTGCTCTCATCTGTGAAAAGCACAGGGTGCCAGTGGTGGACCTGCCAATTCTGGTATTCTATGGCAAATGCCAATCGACCTCCACGGTGACGGGCAGTGAGCACAGGGCCCACTAGAGGATGTCCGGCCCTCAGGCCACCCTCATGAAATCTGTTTTTGATTGTTTGGTCAGAGACATTCACACCAGTGGCCTGCTAGAGGTCATTTTGTAGGGCTCTGGCAGTGCTCCTTCTGTTTCTCCTTGCCCAAATGAGAAGATACTGGTCCTGCTGTTGGGTTAAGGACCTTCTATGGCCTGTCCAGCTCTCCTAGAGTAACTGCCTGTCTCCTAGAATCTCCTCCATACCCTTGAGACTGTGCTGGGAAACACAGCAAACCTTCTGGCAATGGCACATATTGATGTATCATCCTGGAGAAGTTGGACTACCTGTGCAAACTCTGTAGGGTCCAGGTATCGGCTCATGCTACCAATAGTGACACTGACCGTAGCCAAATGCAAAACTAGTGATAAAAACAGTCAGAAAAGATGAGGAGGAAAAAATGTCAGAGGCCTCCACCTGTTAAACCATTCCTGTTTTGGGAGTTTGTGTCCATCCAATTGCTATGTCTCTTTCACTCCAACAGAAGGCGCATCACAAACCTTTATAGTAAAAAATTGCATTGCATTTATTCTGCCAACAGATGGTGCATCACAAACATTATCACTGCTTTTATGAATCCCATACCAAATAGCATGTAACATGGATATATGCATTGCATTTGTCATTCCAACAGATGGTGCATTGCAAACATTTTTAGTAATTTATTGTATTAATACAGATGCCAATGATGCGCTATGATGAAGTCCCACTGTTAGCCTTGGGAAATGATGCTCTTTAAGGGGCGTTGTTGTCCTCACAAGCCGCACTGTCCATCTTCTTTCTTTAGCTGTGTCCAATTCCAGCCAAGCTGTTTAATGCACCACCTTTTAAGCTTTTTAAGTGCAAATGGCTCTCTCCTCCCACTACAGAGTCACACGTGTCAAGACCACTAAAGTAACAACACATAATACAAATTTCAACATTAATAAAACATCACTGTCCATTATTACTGTTGTGGCATGCATTTTCTGCAATACATATGTGTTTATATAAATTAATCACTGAAACAAACGCAATATTAATTTGAGGACAGCTAGGCTATATGCTGCATAACTACATGTGAACATTCAAATTTATGTCTAGCAAGATGAAACCTGTGTGGATTTTCATCTCCATAGTTGTACTGGTATAAGTTGCGCTGTATCAGATGGACAAGTAATAATGGCAGTTTTCTGATGTGCTCAACTGCAGTAAAAATAATGTATGAAAATTTGTACTGGTGAACAATGCACCCCTAATATGTTGTATGCACAGTATAGTTTATTTACCAGTTAATTTATGTATCTATACTAATAAAAGGCAAAGCCCTCACTGACTCACTCACTCACTCATCACTAATTCTCCAACTTCCCGTGTAGGTAGAAGGCTGAAATTTGGCAGGCTTATTCCTTATAGCTCACTTACAAAAGTTAAGCAGGTTTCATTTCGAAATTCTACACGTAATGGTCATAACGGTCGATAACGGTCGACAACGTCCACCATGTTGAAATTTCTTATTTATGGCACCATCTTCACGAAATTTGGTAGGCGGCTTCCCTGCCCTAACCGAAACCGATGTATGTACTTATTTCGATGGTATGACGCCACTGTCGGCTGCCATATTGAACTTTCCAACGTCACTAATTTTCCAACTTCCCGTGTAGGTAGAAGGCTGACCCCATCTTCACGAAATTTGGTAGGTGGCTTCCCTGCGCTAACCAAAACCGATGTACGTACTTATTTCGGTGGTATGATGCCACTGTCGGCCGCCATATTGAATTTTCCTAACATCACTCATTCTCCAACTTCCCGTGTAGGTAGAAGGCTGAAATTTGGCAGGGTCATTCCTTACAGCTTACTTACAAAAGTTAAGCAGGTTTCATTCTACGCGTAACGGTCAACAATGTCCACCATGTTGAACTTTCTTATTCATGGCCCCATCTTCACGAAATTTGGTAGGCGGCTTCCCTGCGCTAACCAAAACCAATGTACGTACTTATTTCGGTGGTGTGACGCCAGTGTCAGCCGCCATATTGAACTTTCCAACGTCACTAATTCTCCAACTTCCCGTGTAGGTAGAAGGCTGAAATTTGGTACTTATTTCGGTGATATGATGCCACTGTCAGCTGTCATATTGAACTTTTCAATGGTCTTTGTTACTTATGGGCCCATCTTCAAGAAATTTGGTACGCGGGTTCCCAACGCTAACTGAATCCTACTTACGTACATATATACGTCCATAGCCTGCAGCTCGGTCACCGTGTGAGGCGGCGTTGGGTCCCCTATCCCAACGCCTCCCACGTTGTTGGCTACTGTCTATATAAGGCCGTCTGTCGCTCCAGTCTCTACATTCCCTTCCTTGCTTCGCCACGGTATTCACGTCTCCCTGCTGATAACTACAGCCTTTTTATTTAATCCAGCTTCTCCGCTGTTTTATTGTTCATTTATTACGATTATAGTTATTGTGTAGGTATTTTAGACTTACTTTACATTGTTCAGGTACCCATTTCCTTTATCATTCCAACCGTACCCCCATTAACATGTCTATCGAGGTGATCACCATCGATCAAAGAACTGTCACTTACCAAGTGGTTTCCATGCCCAGAGATGGCACCTGCCTTTTCCATTCTCTTTGTTACATATTGCACGGCCATATCAGGCTCACTCTTGATATCCGGAGGAACATTGTGTCTTATGTATTGAATGACTGGGACAGGTTCAAGGTGTGGACTGATGACGGTACAGGAGATAGTTATACTACACAGGAGCACTAGAAGAGTGAAATGCTTAAGTGTACCGAAATGGCCAAATATTTTACACCTTTGGACAACCGCCAATGCCTCTTGAACATCTTAGATTCACAGGTGACGATTTCAGTAGTGGACACTTTGATGTTTAGAAATGTTTAAACTCTCAAAAGCTGGATGTGAAGTTATCAATGAAACTGGTTGTATACTTACAATGCTTGACAGATGCCGAATGTCTCTTCAACACAAGTCCTACAAATACTGTCGTAATTGAAACAAACCATGAAACTCAAACCGATTATGACAGCAGCAATCCAAGCTGTGAGATTTGAAACAAGATTACTGTTCACTTGGCCAACTGTACGTTGGATGCTCAAGAGTAAGCTCAGCGCACAGCTACAGCTTGGTCATATTACAACTGGAGGGCCGAACTGACAACGTAGCATACAAAGAGATCCTTAACAAATAATTATTGGTATATTTTCCCTCAGTTTTAAAAAGGTTTAATTGTCTTCTTAATAAAAATTTTAAGGCAGTACTTCGCCGCTGCGAAGCGCGGGTATTTTGCTAGTTACTTTATAACTTGCAAAATGTGTGCTGCTGCTCTGTAAAAGGTTTTGTAATTGTACATTTTCTACTATCTTTTTTTACCATCTTTGCATATTTGTGGAGGCAGTGTGGAAATAGGTACAGTTTATATTTATCTATTTTGATTTGAATTGTAGATCAAATTGATGTATTTTATAGCTTGTCTTACATTTTAGAGATGCTTTTGATTATGTCTCTGCAGCAAGGATGAAATGGAGAGAGCCTGCTGTGAAATAAAGACACCAGAAGTGAATGAATTCAAAGGTCAAAAACAAGAAACAGTAGTTTAAGTTGAAAGGAACATGTCAAAACCAGGAAATGCAAACTCAAAATAAGCACACAAACCAAAAGGAGTTGTGTAGAACGGTATAACGCTCAACCCTGTTACAGATTTATTGAGTGTGCAGTGCAGCGTTTTGCTGTGAATTGTGCTGCATGTCCAAGAAGATTTTTACGGTGACAAATTATGTTAAGAGACAAATTTGCAGCTTTTCTTGCCAACTACAGTTGACGCTCATGTGTAAGGTGAGATTAAAAACATGTTTTTAACTCAAATGGTATTGAATGAAATGAGAATTGCACTGACAGCTGACTTGTTGCATCATTGATGTCATGTCTGTTTTCCATGCTTAGGCCTGTTTAGCGATCACACCGTTCCCGAGTGCTACTGAACCGTGCTTAGGCCCACCTCTTTCAAGTGGGCCAGGGCATGGTATGGTTGTCCCAGCATGGAGCGATCACACTAGTCGAACAAACGAGGCTTTGTGGGGTTATATTCGGACAAATGTGCTTGGGCCTGGAACGAATTGTCAGTGTGAGTACACCCTTAAATAGTAAAAGGTTGCCCCCAACCCCTAGCCTCAACATGTAAGACAAAAAACATGATTTAAAGGACAAGGTACCACAAGTCAAACACCATTCATAAACACAAAGTTATCAATAAATAAAATAATATTAATCAAAACATAAAAAGGAAACAAAAACAAATGCAATAGTATTTAAAAAATAGTATTAAAAAGAAAACAAAAAGGTAACATTTAAAAAAAAAAAAAAAAAAAATTACAGCTGAGCTAGGGTGCCGCTCAAGTGAATTTCTCGCTAGTGACATCCTACACTAAGAGAACGATATGTGGCAGCTAGACCTGTATGGAAGCTGAAATCCATTTTTCTTCAGATTCTTAAATTTCCCGCTAGTTTGTTACTATGTTATGAAGTCTTTTTAAATTTTAAGACAGGGTTTTTTTTTTTTTTATAAGATGCTGTGGGTAAAAGTGGCTTTTAAATATTATAAATTGCAGTATTAAAGGAATTGCGTTCCCCTGGTGTTTCTTCTCATCTGGGGAAATTTATTATGTGTGCATCTATAACATATATAAATCATCTGAGGCAGCAGAGTTTTACAAAAAAAAGTATGTCTGTTTGACCACCACTTATGCATGCAATTTGCAAAAGAGTTTGGAAATTTGATGGCTTGTTTTTTTTTTCATGATGGCCAGATCCAGGCTACATGTCGTATGTTTTGTATCTATTAGGTCACGATTTAAGAGTTCTCTGCAGTAACTTATACGATTGCCTCTACATCCCTGAAAGTTCTGGCTCTCTGGAGAGCATTCTAGCTATTCATTCTCATAAATGGCAACAGATTCTAACATTTCGTATTCAGGGGTCAATTTATGCTCTAGCAACCAGCTTGGAGGGTACTGAACACATTTCTCTCATATCACCTGAAGTGGACAATGTGGTTAAGCTGTAGATATTTTTGATTTTGACTCTCTCATTGACTAGAGAATCAGTTGTTCAGCACGGAGGGGTGATATTTTCCAATACTCATTCAACATCCTCTCTTTTGTCATGATAGCTCTAGAAATATCACTTCCTTTACACCACAAATAACAAATTCTGATTTCCCCAGTCATCTTTGACCTTCAACACTGGCTGGCAGTGGTTCTCTGACTGCCAGTGCAGTCATTTGTGATGGGATTTAATCCTGCCCTGTTCCAACCTAGTGATGTCCCTACCCCAGCAACCTCTCTTTAGCCATACACTTTTCACAGTAAGAGTAATAATTTTGAATGGCAACTTAGGTTCAAAGGAGGCATGACTGACATCCAACAACAAATCTGTTTTATTGATCTGGACCATTCTGAGAAATGTCCTGCTTGCACCAGTTTTTCTAGGATCCTTTTTAATGATTGGAAATACAGATTCTAAAATGAACTACATGGATGAGGTGACTCTTCAGTATGAGTTGGGATCCCTTCTAGAGTTTAGTTCCACACAGGTTAAAGATTCACTGGGGAATACTGGGATAGACCGTGTGCCCACAGTGTTAAATACTGGGAAATACACTGTGGAAATGTCATTCCAGTTACAGTGCCACCACAGCAGAGACAAAATTACCACTATGAGCACAAAACACCATCATCACAACACAAATGATAATTTTATAATTAGCTTGTATTAAGGAACTGTTCAGCTTATTGTCTACGGTAGGCTTTGCCAGGAGACCTCCAAATAAAAATGGGCAGAGCTGCCATAGCAGTTAGGACATAATCTCACTCACTCTGTTAGCTGAGGTGCCCTTGATATGCTAGCTGTTGTCATGTTCAGGTGCTTCAGAGTGTCAGGGCTGTAGCTGTGGCGTGTTAACCCTTTTTTTTAATATAGTTTTAAGATAATATAGTTCTGGTACAATACTTCAATCAGTGTTTACTAGTGGTGTTAAACCAGTTTGGAAGAAATCTCTATGAAAGAACAAAACACTTTCTCATCATTTCCACTGGTATTCTTATATAGCAGAATAATGAAAACAAAAAGCAGGAATATATAATACAAATATAAAATTATGTACCATAATTATAATAAGTAGAAATACAATATATACTGTATAGTACACAAAACAGTAATATTTTGTAAGCTCTTTATCAGTGCAAAGCTTACCACAGTAACATATTGAATACTGATTGGACTTTATGGCTTCCTAGAGACCCCAAACCCATAAACACCAAAATCAGTTCAAGTAATTGGAGGAAGGAAATTTAATCAACTGACAATGTTAAAGACTGCAGTGAGAGTAGAACAGAAGAAACAAAGGCTTATCTGGGCCTTAATTGACATCTGCCCGGTTAACTAGCCACTTGTGCCAGTCTCTGCTCACCCTCCAACCTGGTTTTGGTGTTCCAGACTTGCCTCTGCTTCGAAAACCTAGCTTGTCTAACCCAGGATTTGGAAGTCCTTAAGAGCCTAATCGCAGGAATACTTCTGACACTTCCTCAGCCAACTAGGAAGCACTTTCAGGTCAGTTTGGTTTCTTCATAGATTCCAACGGACCCTACAGCTCCCTGGACCTTCTGTAGATATTTTATCAAATGCAGCAGGCCAGTGCTGTTGCCTCTAATTGGCTGTTTGGCATATTATAAGTGGGCTGTTTTTTGGCATTGGCACAGTAAAGGCTTTTTTTTCTTGCAACTCGACTCTGCAGCCCATTTTTACCTCCTTACTGTGAATCATGAAACAGCAACATCATTTGTTTGCAGAGAGGCCTGCATCTCAGCTAAAGTGGCTTGTAGGTTTTTCTTGGCAACATGACAAATGATCCTGACAGTTGTGACTGAAATCTCAGTTGTTCTACCTGACTGAGGCCTGGTAACAACAGAACCCCTAAATTTCCACTTTTTTCTCTCAGAGTCTGAACACTGCTGACAGGCATTTTCAGATCTCTGCATATCTTTTTATATCCTTTTACAGATTTATCCAAATCAATATCCCTTTCTCGCAGGTCCTTTGACAGTTATTTTGCTTTCAACGTGGCTTGGTATCCAGCAAAGTCAGTGCGGTTCTGCATGAATTTAAATTGACTAGTTATACACTGATCTGATTACAATCAAAGAGGGTACAGGTGTGGACACTCTCCCTTAATTTGAACCTGTGTGTGTGTCAATTTGTGTATATTATCAGCCCTAATATTCAAGAGTGTGTAAACTTTTGATCAGGTCCATTAGGGTGATTTCAGTTATCATTATGATTTAAGCAGGGTACACACAATTATATGATAATAAATTGCCTCGCCTGAGCATACTTCCTCATTAAAAGGAAAGCTTTCTGCATGATTACTTATATTTTCGAAACTTATGAGAACAACTGTATATTTTTGGATTTTTCTATGAATTAGTGAGTACACCAAGATCTTCTATGGCATGTTTGTCTTAATGAAACAGAAATAAAAAAGACAAAGTTCGATTCACCTGAAGTATATGCTCTTTCTCTTATCAGTAAAAATGTTCTTGAATGATTTTAAGATGGTTTCCTGTCCTACTGTATACAGCAGCTGGTAATACTGTGTTCACATTTTTGGACAGTTGATGACATTCTTCTGTTAAACTAATTTATCATAATGGGGGTAAGTAGTTAAAGTCAGATCCCTGCACTTGCTAACATTAAGTTAATTTAGAGTAAACAGCCATAACATAAGAAATTAGTTGTGAAAGAAAAATGGAATCCTTGCTGAAAATACATATGAACACACTAACTCCTCATAGCTTAAACGGCCAAAGCTTGAAATCTAACTGGATTCCAGTTCCCATATTTGTCGAGCGCTTCAGAGTAGGAAAACAGTTCTAACTTTAAATTCTTTTAGAATGAATTAGGTAATATGTAGAGTTATACATTTCTCCAAAACTCTGTGTGAGTTAGTGTTAAAATATGCTGCACCTGTTCAAATCAGCATGCACATTAAGGGCATTGCCCAAAAGTGTGTATGAGCATGTGTATATGGGAATTGCGAGCAGTATTACAGTATCAACACACAGGTGGTCATGAATGCAAACTATCTGATATAAGAAGCATATTACCGTGAATATACGCAGGGCTGCATGGGTGATTAACAGGAAAATGTCACACAGGTTATACTTTACAAGACCAGAAAGATTCAAGAAGGCAGGCATTAACTCCTGGTGCATTGGATAAGTACAGCCTTGCAGAAGATAAAGGTGACATCCTATTATGAGACATTTTGTCATGAAGTGTTTCATATTTGTTGAATGCAGTTACTGATCTTGTCTATGTACTATGTCAGATCACATAACTGAAAATCTCAGCCCGTGTCAGCTTTCATCCCTCCAGATCAGAGAATGTCCAGTTCCATTGCCTCAAAACACCACTCACATCTATAGCTATTCCCAGTTTCAAATAAAAACTATCAGCATCAGATCCCTGGGTGAGGGGAGAAGTAGTATGTATCGTGATCGTGACTGAGAGAATAAAAGTGAAAATAAAACGGTAACTTTCACAAGTACTATAAATGTACACCGTCTGTTACAGACACAAACCAAATGTATGTGTGTACTGTATAATAACAATAAGACCAGCTCACTACTGAAAACGGCAAATGTAGGTGGCAGTCGGGATCGAACTGGGGACTCTTGATTACAAGTCAGCAAATCTTACCGCTACGCCACGGTAGCCGTTGTATCGTCCTTGATCCTTTTGTGAAAGTGTTTATTTGATCGTTGGACTTAAGGCTTCATACATTATATAGATTATGCCTACATTTTGTCATTTATTACTAAAATATCAAAAACGTTTCTGTTTTAACAATGTGTTTACACAGATTATTTTAGAAATGGAACACACATGAAATGCATGTGTTCCAATAACAATCTATTATTTCCACTCTAAAACTCCAGCACTTCACTCCCAGATAATCAATCAAGGCATGAGCTGGGAGAACATTGTGCACGTTCTGCGGTAGTGGGGGGATGGAATAGCAGGCTGCTTGTATTTATTGGCACATTTACAGTACAAAAGACGCTGACGGAGAGGTGTGAACAGATTTAAGGTGGGCCGGATCTACGTGTTTTTTCGTAGGCTCTGGTAATTCTAGTGTTAATTGTTAAATCAATGTGCTTATTATTGGGCTTTATTGTTATTCACTGCAGTGTTATTCTTGATGTTGTTGTGAAATAGCAACAATTGCGTGGAGCTTAGCACTAGGGAATCCATTCCCGGACAGGTTTATCCATTCCCGGAAATTCAGGAATCCCGCATGTCATTCCTGGGAATCCCTGTCTCCCGTGGGATGACACAGTGCACGGGCATCTCACATGTGAACAGTTTTAGAACGACCGACACTTATTTTTAATAAAACTACTGCAACATGTTGACACCAATAAAAGACTAACCTTATCTACAAGCAGTTCATGCTGTCATATAAGTACATGTATCTAGTTCAGGGGTTCCCACACTTTTTCGGCTTGCGAGCTACTTTTAAAATGACCAGGTCAGAATGATCTACCTACATTAAAAATGCTATCTATCTATCTATCTATCTATCTATCTATCTATCTATCTATCTCTCTCTCTCTCTCTCTCTCTCTCTCTCTCTATATATAT